>PNEQ01087587.1:0-32072 GCA_003012365.1 Medauroidea extradentata | reverse complement strand
TTTCACCTTAAAAAACAGTTAGAACTTTAAATTGCACGATTTTGCTCAATAGCAATATTGTAGGCTACGAATTCTACAATGTGGCCCTTATTCGAAGATGATATCTTTAAAACTGACTGAGATACCGCAAATTTAGTTTAACATTGAAATCCCTATCCAGCTCTACTGCCTGCGAAGGGATGGAGTCCGCCCTTAAGGATCTTAGTACAGGTATATAATTCTGCCATTAATTGTTATCGTTCCTAACAAGTATTTTTTTGAGTGTGAAAGTGACCGAATCGGGACTTTTTACGCTGATTCTTATGTAAGAGTAATCATTTTCACGATATTCTGAATATTATAGACCTGTAGAGCGACTCTTTCCCTTTCGTCGCGTAAGAAAAAATGATAGTGTTGTCGCTGAAAGTCCCATAGTAAAAACGGTTCAGCGGGAAGCTTGCACGCTAGTTCAGCGCTTGGCTCGTTGAGGCGACGTGGCATTTGACGCGCGCTTCAAGGTCGACCTTACTGCTCCGTCGCTTTTGAGCCTCTCACGCGCGGGTAGGCGGCGCCCTTAACAAGAACATATCCTATGCTTTGTCGAAGAGAAAATTTCGGTAGTACAATTTTAATAAATGTTAATGGCTCAAAAACTGAAAATACGATTAAATTTTCTAACACCCACCCTTAACTATATGTGACAGACAACCGTCTACTGTGATAACACTACTCTTCGAACGTAAACAATTAACAACTCCAGCAGTAACCTCTAATTGTGTCAGAGGCCTGACCGAGCAAGAATGCAGGTGTGCCAAGCAGCTGATGTAGTACCAACCTTGGCACGCAGCTGAGGCACTAACCACCTACCTGATACTCCAGGCAGAACGAGCACATCATAAGTCAGGAGGGAAAAGTTAATGAAATGTTCGGCGGCAACCAGTTTCGACAACTGGGACGGGCCGGGGAAGTAACGAGTAAATAAAATAAGCAACGCAGGCTAATTTGAAATATCCCACAGCTGTGATTAATCCGCGGCGATAAATAATCCCTCCAGTCAGTTGCAACGATCTGATACCCCTCGGACTTTCGTATTAATGAATCTTGTGTTACCTCGGACCCCGCACGGCGGATCGTAAATAACCCTTACCTCCCCCTGCCGCTTTCCGAGGTTACAATCTGTTCGTGGGCGTTACCACTATCGCAGTTCTAGGTGACGTAAAGGATGATAAAGACAAGTCTACATTTGCTGGATCTCAACCTGTTTCTGCGTCCTACGACACTCTGTCCTCCCAAGAAAAAATGTTTGAATATTGAAATGTTGTCCTAAAGTATGGCAAACGTCGTAACGTGAGAAAAGAAGAAAGTTTTTGTTTACAAAATACATTTTCCTTCGCTAAAACATCAAAACGTTGCAAAATAAAATTTACAGACAGATATAAATAAATTGAAATATTATTAATCCATATTAATAGTGCATGGCATATGTAATACCTACTGCCTAAATAGTAATTACTTACGTAACAAGATAAATATTGTTCCGGCTGTATTTTACTCAGGGGCGTCATTTCAGGTTTTTCTAGGGGGGTGGGGCAAGATTTTGTTTTCCGTCGACAGTGACCTTGTCGCATCTTTTTTATTAACTAAGCATGTATAAATTAGATAGTTTAATAATAAAACTTCAGTTGTATGTACTTAAGTTAGCATTATTTTAATTTAAAAATACAAAAAATATATTTATATACATAAAATTCTAAATCCATGCGGGGAGGGCATTTGCCCCCCCCCCCCTTTCCTGTAGCTCCAAATGACGCCCCTGAGACTGTATATTGCAATGAAAAAAAAATGCTAAATACGATTTACGTTAGTAAAAACTTTTTAAGGTAAACTTGCCAATTTCAAATTTGCAAGTAAACATTTTGGAAATGCGTTTTGTTCACTGTACTTACTTCTCTGTAGCGGCGATACCAGTAATCTTAAGTTCGGACATTAACACTATAGACCATGTTTGGACACCGTACAAAGTGACGTCACTGAAAGTTTAGAATGGGACACGTCCACATGGATAGGTACGTCCTATTGTACGTAAGTCTTGTTTACGTTCTTACCTCCGTCCGCGTAAAGCCTGAATTGTACTCAGCGCTGCCGATAACTGTACAAATATTGGTACACGAGACTAAATTACCAAAGGATAAAAGCATATGTTTTATTTGATTGCACAGAAAAACGACTGTCATATATTTGATTATGTGGGAAAATAATTTTAGTCTAAAAATAATAATAATGATTACAGCTTAGTCACTTTTCAGCGTATAACACGCGTGTAGATGGCACCTTCTGGCCTTATATTTTTACCTCAATTACATGATTATAGAAATGATAAATATGACTTTACTAATGTGTCAAATTCCTCGCACTTTATGAAATTAGGCCTACTAAATTTAAGTATAAATGGAGATCACTTTTTTTCACTAATAAAAATATGGAGTCACCACTGAACGTGTCAGTCAGGCGAGTGATCTACGATACCACGGCACGTCGTTTCAGTGTCTTGCGGTAGAGGCGATACCGCACCAGATGAGCCGGTCAACATCGCCCTTGGCGCCGTGCCTCACTCACACAAACATACGGCCAGTAGCCTGGCGCCATAAGGGGCCTCCCTAGCTGGGTTTCAAATACGATGCTGCGTGTTAAGACTATTCTTTTACTGACGAAAGGTATTTAACGCGCATTATATCAGTATATCTACGAAAAGAACCCACATTTCAAACTATGTCGCTATAGTTTTAAAATTTTGACACGTTCGTTAGAAACATCATTTTCGGGCCCTTCAAAATGGCCGAAGATGGATTTTCCAGACTGCTCTATCAGGAAAAATAACAACCGGGTACGAGGAAAACAACTATAGAAACAAGCGTTAGACTTTGATCTAAGCTGGCCACAAATAAAATAATGAGGTCATTGTTTAAAGTCCCATAGGAAAAAGGATAATAGTAAAGCACTGCATGTCAGCTGAGTTACTTGCGTGAAGAGGCGATAATGCATTACATACGTCGGTCAACTGCAACCTTAAGGGAGGTTCCCTGCAAAGTTTTAATTATTTTAATATTTTTATATTGTATGAGACTTTCTTTGTTTTATAGGGAAACATTGTGACTATTTCTACACCAACGAAATTTTTCTATCTGTCATAGTTTTTTGTATAACGGCATGTCAAAGCCGAAATTTGCAAAATCGGTTTTATACAAGAAAGGAAAACCAACTGACTTATATTAATTAAATATTTCCCACTGAAGAACAGTCTCGCGGGCTACGTCTAGACATGAATATAGAATCGCATTGAATATTTTTTGTAATTTAAAAAAATTGCTGAATGCAAAATAAAAAATATCAACTCTATGTATTTTTTTAAATATAAAAAACAAATTTCTATGCACTTTTTTTTATCTATGTCTAGTTGTAACCCATAAAACTTTCCTTCAGTGTGAATTACTTAATTTCTGTAAGTTAATTCGTTTTCGTTTCTTGTATAAAACAGTATGAAAATTTTGAATTTTACTTGCCATTATACTAAAACTATAAAGGTAGAAAATTTTCATTACTGTGAAAAATAGTCAAAGAGTATGTCTACAAAACAAACAATATATCATAGAAATATAAAATTATTAAAAATAATAAAAATGTTGCGTGAACTCCCCCTTAACGCTCTGACCTCACACACACAAACGCAGCTTAGGAAAGCCCTTTAAGGGGGAGTGTCAGTCAATTTTATCGTATTTTCAGTTTTTGAGTCATAAAATTTTTTTCGAATTGTATTATCAAAGTTTTCTCTTCGACAGGGCATAGGATATGTTCTTGGTAAACTGCTTAACGTAAATAAAAATTGAATGTTTCATTAATTTGCATTGCAGAATCATTGCAAAAGAATTCTTGAATGTTAACCTATAATTCTCTTGCAATGATTCTGTATGACAAATTAATGAACGATTCTATTATTATTTATGTCAAGCAGTTTACCATGAATGTATCCTATGCTTTCCAAAGAGAAAATTAGAATAAATGTAACGACTCAAAAACTGAAAACACAATAAAATTGTCTAAGGCGGTCGCCAATTCGCACCCCATCCCATCCTATTCCCTCTTTTTGGCAGGACCTGGTAAAATGTCATGTCTCGCGTTGTCGTTGCAACAATACTTTCCCTGTGGATGCTCGCTAGCACGTCACGCAGGGGAACACACTGGAACGCGTGACTTATGCCGCTGTTGCACGCGGGCGGTCGACGGCGACATGCGGCCGCGTGTGTCCGCTATCGCGTCGCGTCGCGGTATTTCTGTCGCCTTCAGACAACACGCCGCGCAGCGCCTAGATTGAGTGTAATGGGTAAACGGTGTTAAAGGTTCCAGCTCGGGACACGGCCGACAATGTGGGGGGCTGGAACCGCGATAGACAGAGAGAGAGAAAGAGAGAGAGTAGAAGATAGATAAACTAAGAGACAGGGGTGAGATTACTCAGGCGTAAAGATTTAGCGCTCGCGAAGCACATACGGCACCCATGGGGTTGCTTCTCGCTGATAAAACCACCACGTTATGATAAATATCCCCAATGTTGGAAAAAATGCGTGGGAAGGTAAAATTAAAAAAAAAAAAAAAAGTGAAGAATTTTACGACGCATGTCCACGAAAGAAGCACTGAAGACATTGAAATCTCGGGTCGCCGTCTGATTGTCCCAGATGTAAACGCGCGCGCGAGACTTGTAAGGGTGATCCAGATACGCATATCGAGAAGAAAATCGCCCCTACGATCAATGCATAGAACTACGAGTAGTGTTTCTGTCGTCAGTTCGCATCCATGCGAAGGTTAAGGGGAATTGATCCCTCTCGGACAGGATTTACGGCTTTTCTTAAAAATCAGTGAATAGAGAGATTGTTATATTTTTTCACGTCGACAAGGCATAGCTTTATTTATTCACACGACATTGTTTCTGTTACTTTTATGACCTAAGTAGTCGCTCCCGTAAATAAGGCATTTTTTCCTTGTCAGCTGTTCCCCATTCCAAAATAATGAATATATTATGGTTCCGACAATTTCAGAAAATCGATCAAGATTGTATCTATGTCCTGTCGTGACAAAAATTTTGATACATCAACTGGAATAGAAGTTATTGAGGAGAAACAGAAAAATCCAAGGTGGTAGGGATTAATACCCCTTAAGCGGAGACCCTATTATCTCGTGGGCCTACGAAAGGGAGGGCAAAATTTTCGATACTTTCTAATTCAGCACTTGCTTCATTGCTTTAAATGTTAATTCTGCTGCAAGTTAGATAGACAATGTGTTTTGCTGGGAGAATTTGGCACAGGAAAAATTCTGCCGCTAGTTGAGTTTCAATCCCATGTAACTTACAATTTAGGAAAGCTCTGTGAATGATCAGCTTACGCCTACAGATACCAGCGCTCAAGCGAAAAAAAAAATGTTTCCTGTGCCAAACTTTTACAGTAATATTTGTCTTTCCAATCTGTAGTATAAATACTCTTAATTGCGCCTAAGCACTCTGACGTCCGCTAAATTAAAGAAAATTCATCGCCTGGCGCATAGACGTGTTGCAGCACGCCACGCGTATTATTTTTTACGCGAAACCTCTTAACTCATTCATACTATGTTTATCTACGAAAAGAACACACACTTGAAACTACGCTTTCGTCATTTTAAAAATCCAGCATGTGTGCTAGAAACATGATTTTAGAGCTTCTCAAAATGGCTAAAATTGTTTTTTTTAGACGCCTGTAACTCCGATATCTCGTCGCTGTGAGACGTTCTAAGATCACCTTGTCGTTTTATGGCGTAATTCTAAAGATAACGGTGTGATGGATACGCATTTTTTTAAGATTCTACACTACGATATACATACTACAAAAAACCCGCAAAAACATCAATTATCTGCTGCTACTTGCGACCTTCAAGGTTGCCGCCTACATAGGCGTTAGAGGCTCAGAAGCAACGGAGCTATAAATAACGGCCACTTTGAAGAGTTTATCAAATACTGTATCACCACAACGAGCTAAGCGTGCAAGATTTTCGCCAAATCATCTATGTTATTGGACTCTTTTTAAGTGGTGACCATACATTTATTAGCTAATATAAAGAATAGCTACACATTGTGTACCGGCCAAACTATTCATTTTAGACATAAAGCTTACAGATGAAAAATGTTTCTGGACTCGTTGTAAGTAGTCCTACAAAAAAAATTGTTCGGTTACGTATGTTAGGTTAGATTAGGTTGGGCTACCTAACCTGAACTAACCTAACATTAGGTTAGGTAAGGTTAGGTTACCTTACATAAACTAACAAACAATTCTTTTTTACGTAGAACTACTTTTAATGTCTCTATAAGTGCAACGTAAATTTTTGTTAGGTTAGTTTAGATCAGTTTAGTTAACCTAACCTGGCATAATTTATTGTTAGGTTATGTAAGGTTAGGTTACCTAACCTAAACTGACCTAATCTATCTTAACCGAACCAAACGTAACCTAACCTAACTAAACCTAACCTAACAATTTTTTTTTTTTACCGAGGACTACTCATAACGTCTCTAGAAACATTTTTCAACACCAGTAAACTATATGTCTAAAAGTCAATAGTTTGGCCAGTAGGCACACGATGAGTAGTGATTCTTAATATTTACCTGTTTACTGGTGGGAAGTCTTTAGCTATGTTCAGTGCATGTTTCTGTCTGGTTTCCCGTACGTCTGGTTAGTATATTTTGGTGTACGGCAATCTAAAAAGGCCGATTTTATTTAAGCTATGTTGGATGGCTTAGAAACACCTTGTCCTAAGTATGTTTTTTCTTCGTACATTGGAACAACGGGCACGTGCCGAACAGTTTTTTAAGAAAACTAATTTTCCAGTACATAAGAACACATTCGAAGCGCATGGCAGGTGGCGCCTTTAAGTTAATAAATACGTATGGGTATACACGCGTTGAGTACAGTTATCTACCCAGGATCTGCACTCCATATTAGCACTGTAATGACAGCCAATGACCTTGACTTTAATCACTAACATCGCCTTACATTTAGCCACATTACTAGAGCGAGAGAATTTATCAACCCTGCATCCATCAGAAAGTTTATACTAAACCTGTTGTTTTGCACAGTACCAGTAAACCAAAAGTCGTGCATATGCCATTATGGTACAATCATTTTAGAAAAATAATAAAAAAAAAACTCTTAGGAGTATGAAATTTGGTAAATCTGCAGTATTTGGTTAGTGGCAAAACATGCCAAAAGTCTTTGAAAACATTTCTTTGTGCTTCGACCACAGTCTTTTAAATTAGCTGCCCGAAACGGCTTCTTTTTCCCCCTGCATTTATTTTAGAAACCATCACTCGTGTGACAAAAATGTAGGCGACGAAGAGTGTTACGCATAACATTAAATTACGTTTAGTCATATGGTCATTGAATAATAATTGAGGAGATCCAAAAATACTGATGGCATCACACATGGGCGCAGCATAACACAAGAAATCTCTTCGTCAGTTGAACTCGTTGTGCCCAGAGGTAGGCTACCAGGACCAGAAAAAAAAATATCGAGTATTTTTGACAACATTTAAACAACGCACCCCAGTCGAAAATATCGAGACTCTCAAAATCAGGATTATTTTTTCTGGGGGTAGTAACGCAGCACAATCAATTTTGTAATGATTCAGATGGACATTCAAGATTTTCCTCGGGACTGTTAAGAAAATATGTAAATAACTTGTAATCAAACTAAAGACATGTAGAAGAAAAATCTATGAGAAAAATGGCAGGAAGATCTTTGATGAAAATAAATTTTGAAGTATTGTAGAACCGCCAGCATGAGTTACGTACTTATTCAGTAAAATATTTGGACAGGATAGTGGAATTGTAAACACTTGGCGGATTTTCAATTATTTTTTTTTTATTTTATCTTGCATTCCATTGATTCTACAATGATAAAATTCTACAGGCCACGGAACTTGTCAGAAATAATACATTCATACACATTCACAACATTTTATGACAATAAACCCTTTTTTTTAAATTTAAAATTAAAACTTAAGTAAACCTGAAGCAAAGGTAGAAACACAAATAAGTACCAACTCGAAAATAAAATACTATGTACACTACATTAATAATTACAAAATTAGTTAACACTGTAATCAATGATTTAATAATGTACCAAATATTTAAAATTAAATCAAATAATTTATGTTTACTTTTTTAATGCTTTCAAGGCAATCATCATCTTGTAGGTTATCAAAAATAAATACTTTGACATGAGCAATAGCACAATTATTTAGCAAATATGTAATAAGCGGATTAATACGAAAAAAGTTAGGTTCAGTTTACAGAACATTGCTACAGATTTTATAGCCATAAAAATACATGGTCAGCGCTTCATGGTCCATATTGTAAGAAATTTTAAAGGAAAATTTTCTCGCTAGTTTACTGCTTAGAACGTAGAGGCGATGCAGCATGATATGAACGCGTACAGAGTCACCCATAACGTTCACTTTGTTTTGTGACATTAATCTCTAGGCTGTTGGAGCCCTTAAAGTTGGGTCTCAGCCATCATGCTGAATTTTTCACTAACGAATCTTAACATTATTTTCATCTAAATTATTGAAAATTTTTTCTCATATCATTTTAACATTACAAAATAGCCATCTGATTTATTTACCAGTTATTATACACCTATTACCTGATGCCTCTGAAACGGGCGAGCGTTTATTCATGATTTAAAAATATTTACTTAAGTAGTGTAAGTTATTAATTAGCCATGATGAAATCGGTTTATGAGTTTATCGCAATATAACAACGTTTGGCAGGGAGCTATAATGGCATATGTATTTTTAAAATTTGTATTGAAAATGATAAATGAATGAAATAAAACGAAGAACTAAATTCCAACACCTTAGGTGTCAATAATTTAACCATGCTCCACTTAGAACTGTGTCAATGTTTTATTGATCTGTCAGACGAGGAAATCCGGAAAGTGATTCGAAAATCTAACAGAGTGTTGGACAAGATTAATTTCAACTTTAAATGCTAGGTACATAAATCTCAGCATTACCATAACTAGGTTGGTTAGACTCGCTCGTGAAACATTCAACTATCCCACAAAATACGTATAACACGCTGCAAATTAGAACAACTTTCCAGCTGGCAACCTACACGTATTTCTCGCTCGGTTATTGCAGACAAGACATATGACTCCCACGTAGTTCTGTCTGAGAAAATCCTGCCCCATTCATCTGAACGCTTATCTGGATACTTGCTGTCGTATGTGGCAGGAGAGGCAACGTAATAAATTGCACCAAGCACTACAAGACATGCTGAGTCAGTTAACTAACAAATGCTAAGTACAAGCTGGTTTATGGGCGGGAAATGTAATTGCTCGTCCGACATGTATTGAAAGACTATTTGCAAGACCGTGCGTGCACAATTTAATGAATAAAACTATCCTTTTGCAGCAATTAAACTACTTTCTTTATCATGGTTTAGCCTTCAGTGCTTAAATATTATGTTATGGGGAAGATCTAAACTTATAACAATTTTCTTTTAAAAAAATTCAGTTCATCACATAATTTTGTTATTAACAAAGAATATATTATATATGACATAAATAAATTAATAAAAAAATACACTACAACTAACTTTACAATACATATTATACTGAACTATTTTAATTGCAATACGGTTTTATATTTCCATTTCCATACATTATAAACAAAGCAATTATTTGCGTCACAGCGACTTTGCAGTAATTAATTGTTAAACAAATTAATTTTTTTTGTGCTGAAATTATATTTGTGCTGTGTTAAAAATTCTTCATACTTTCTCACCTGCAATTTAATCTGTAAAACAGTAACAGCAAACAAAGATTTATGATAATTTATCTAAAATTTGATCAATATTATTATATGAGTTATGTTACAAGTTACATAAACGTACCCAAAATAAAAGTTACGATACAAATTACAAAAAATTCAAGATGGCGACGTACTCTCGCTCTTACAATGTGGCCTGCATTAGAGCGCTGGGATGGATAAGGATAGCGATTACTGTCATGTTCAATTACATTCGATATGGCTCAATACCTGTCGAACCTACGAATATGTCATATAGGATCTTTCAGACAGTTTTTTTTAACTGTAAATATTGTGAGCAAGTATGTAGCCTATTTTATTTCTTTAAGAAACAAGATGTTAACAGCGTGACTGATAAGCCTACCTTCTTCAAAGTAGGCCATTAAATCCAGAGTCACGTTTGACTAAGGGGAAGTGTTTTATGTCGAAATTTGTGACCCAATATTAACGAGTCCGAAGAAGGTTGCTTACTGTATGTTATAAAAATACAGTACTTCAAGACATTGACTAGAAATTCTGTTCTTGATGGCAGTAGGAGAAATAAAGGGACTTTTTTTTAGAACCGTTGTTGCTCAAAGTACTTAAAACGCTTATGTTTTACCTCAAGAGGGCGTGCTACATATTTCAACACTAAAAGCATTAATATGTAACTACAGGTTTCTTGAAACCAATTTGCGAAAATTAAACAATAGCAATCCTAGACAATAGTTTTAGCCAACGTTTTAAACAACATTGTCTCCAGTGTTACGAACTTCTGAGGCACTATCTCTGACGCCGGAACCTCGTGAATTTAACTGCGGCGCAAGAGATCACGCGTAACGAATGAGTAAGTCTGGATAAATATTTACTCATAAAATTGTCAAATGCTATTATCTAGGATTGTCTTTGAATATTTTATCAATATTGGTTTGGAATATAACGTAGAAATTTATTGATATTTTCAGCGTTTGTTTATCTACCACACACTCCTAAGGGTTCGGCCGACAACGCACTTAAAATGCGTTGCTTTGTGTTTGTAAATTCATTTTAATACAGAACTGTTCCACGTGTGTCACTGTGGCAATGTACGAAAAGAAAATACACTTCAAACGTTGACGGAAAAGTGATTTCAAAGTATTGCGTCATTTAGGAAATTCATTTAGAAGCCCCTCAAAATGGCAAAAAAAAAAAAAAAAAAAAAAAAAAATCAACCTGTTATATCTATACAAAATAAACTACGTGATCCGTGTGAACATACTTTAGTAATATACAACTGACTTTGCTTAAACCTGTTAACCAAGAAAAACATGGGATCACCACTGAAAGTGTCAGTCAGACGAGTGATCTACGATACCACTGCACGCCTTTTCAGTGTCTCGCGATAGAGGCGATACCGCACCAGATGAGCCGGTCAACATCGCCCTAGGCGCCGTGCCTCACTCACACAAACAAATGGTCTGTTGGCAGGTGCCTTAAGGATGTTAAAGTGCTCATTAAAACCGTCACAAATTATGTTACTTTTGATAGTTCCAATACGCGTTTGAAAATAGAATTTGACAACTGAATTTTGTTAATAGTTCCTTATATCATGTAAATGAAATAATGAATTTTTAGGTGTGGTTTATTTGAAACAATATCCACAATATGTGCAAATAAGGCGTGGAAACATGTCACCTTATTTACATTGTGGGGTAGGTCACGCCTTTTTTTCGTCCTAGAATTAGTTGCAATTGCATTTTATAGATATTAAATGCCACGGTTTGTTGCACAAATCCCTAATGAACAAAAAAGGTAGTCTTGTCGCAACACCCTCAAGTCAGCCGTTTTCGAGGAAATTGAAAATATAAAATGTGAATAACTGACAGGTAGGCAACATTCAATACACAAGATATCTGGATGATTGTTACGCTAGTTGGTGATACAGCAAGCATAAAGGTGTTGCCTCACAAAAAAAAAAAAAAAAAAGTGAGGAGGAGCGGTGAACACATTCCCTTCTGTTTCAAATATTAAAAAAATATTTCACCAGAAAAACGTAATATTTGCGCTTAGAAACTTTTTGACATACATGCACACCACGGCTGTGTAGAAGAACAGGTCTGGACACTCGCCTGGAAACTTGACCCACTTGTTGTTTGGCTGTAGTTCACCAAGTTACCGAGAGTGTTGTGCGTCTTTGGCGCTGCAGTCAGGGCGGTCGGGCTCAAACTCCGCCCACTTCCCTCCCACTATTTTTCCAGTGTTTACATTATAAAGATAAACAATGTATCAAAACGTATCTTTTATCAATTAATGAAATACTTCCTTCGTTCACAATCCTGCAGCATGGCTCCAGTAATCTTTATTTATTTTATAATATAAACACCGGAAAAAAGTGGACGTAGTTTGAGTCTGACCGCGCTGATTGCAGTGCCAAAGATGCACAACACTCTCGGTAACTTGGCGAACTGCAGCCAAACAACAAAGGGGTCAAGCAGAATACATTGGTAGATAGGCGATAGTCCAGACCTGTACTACTAAGACCGTGGTGTAGACATAAAATTGATGACTAGGAGGTGTAAAAAATTATTGGTGAAACATTTTCAACAAAATTATTATTTTAGTTTAATTGCTCCTCCCCAAAATAAATCACGCTTCATATGGGTGCTCTGTACAGTTTCTTCAGCTAGGGTTATTCAGATATGAGAGACAAATCTAATTTCTAACCTAATCCATGTTCAAGTGACTTAGTAAGTAAACAAAACACTTGAGCTTATCTCGGCTAACCATGAAGACTGCGCAATAATGTTACGAAATGCTAAGCGCATTTTCAGTGAAAAAATACGGCTCATTCAGAAAACACCCAAACTGGCAGTTGGCAAACAGGTTCGCCTGACGGGCACACAAGTTATGGAAGTGCGCATATAAATAACAATGTAAAAAGACACTTTCACATGATCACATACTTATATAATTAAATTTTTAAAATCTTATTTATTGAATAACATAAAAATTCAAGAAATCTGATGATGTAAACTTTCATGAGACAAAGTGAAAAGTTATCACACACTTTGCAAACAAATTTTGTTCACAATAAATAATGTAGCTATCTTACAAATATCTACTAACCTTGCACGATACAAAAATATGGGGTTTAACCAGTATAAAATGTATTATTATTTTTGTATTCATTATTTTAAAGAAATAAAGCGCATATCAATTTTAATGTAGTTCACTTCCTATACGGAAATTAACCAACCCTCTTATTTTTAAGTAATAATGTCCGAAACAACTATTCTCTGTTCTTAAATATGTCCACTCAAGAAAATTTCAAATATGTTTAAAACATAAATCTGTAAAGAAATTCAAGACATTAAATTAATCTAAAGACAAAATGGCCGCAGTTATGTCGTAAGCAAGGCGTCACATAGTATTCAGTAAATCGAATACAATGAATATGGCAGTATACTGGGCAAAATTTGATACGGTGTGAAAGGGCCTTAAGAGCAGAGCCCAAGAGATGAAAACGTGGCATGACTTCGAGCGAAATTTACAACCAGCTGGGGCGGGGGATTAAAAACAAAAAATAACGAATGAAATACCTGCGTGTTTGACGTTGACACAAGCGAACATTTTAATCGCGTTTCGGCTGTCCGGTGGTTGGCATGCTGCGAAGTGGACCACTTAGCGGGCGGCGAAAACCTGTCATCCCCTCCCCCCTCCCCAACATTCATCCTCACTCGAGGGCCGCGTGAAAGCTGTCAGCTGTTGTCAGGTGTCTGGACGTTTCCTGCTGCAATTAAGGCCATGCTACACAATTTCTTCTGTTTCTGCGATAATTACGTTTTCTAACCTTAAACGAGTGTATATATCAAAATCAGTGGCGGATCCAACTCTAGACTTGGGGAGGATGAACCATTCCTAAAAAGTAGCTTAGCGCACACTCCGAGTCAAAGAAGGGTTCGACCGGGGGGCGTCCTCAGGAAAATTTAGTTTTAAGTGAAAAAAAAAAAAAAAGGTGCTATTTAAGAGGGCGTGGTACATATTTCAACGCTAAAATCATCTATAACTGTAAGTATCTTGAAGCTTATTTGCGAAAATTAAACAATAGCAATCCTAACCTATAGTTTTAGCCAACATTTTAAACTGAGGCACAATCTCTGACGCCGGAACCTCGTGCATTTAACTGCGGCGCAAGAGATCACGTGTAACGAATTAGTAATTCTGGATAAATATTTACTCATAAAGTTAGTAGTTACTATTATCTAGGATTGTCATCAAGTATTTGATCCATATTGGCTTCGAAATAAGCGTAGAAATAATTTGATGTTTTCAGCGTTTGTTTATCTACCACGCACTCTTAATGCACGTCCTAAACAAAAAATAATATACCATAACTCTTTAAAAAATGTGTAATATTTTACGGATAAACTATACATAAAAGGTCAAAAAAGGGGGCGGGCCCCCTGGATCCACACCTGTCATTAATCTTTTTACAGTTTTGTTTGAAATGATTTTGGCTGTATAGCTAATTTTCCAAGAAATTATTTGGTTTCGAGTAATAAGTCAATAAACAAAAGTTTCGTTAATGTCTTGAAAAAAAAAATACACTAGCCGCCATGTTGAATACTACTTTAAAGAAAACTGCCAACATTTGTTTTTTATGTTTACTCTCGTTAAGGTTTGAAAATTAACTATCACGAACGAGCAGAAACGAGAGAGCATGGCCTTAACAGCTAGGTATTTTATTTGCGTGTAAAAAGGCGTGTCACAGGACAGGGGAATGTCGCATATGTAACGTGTCGAAACGCAGCGTTGCCAGATGCTACGGGAGAACAAAACGAAATTTTTGTATACGGTGAGGTGTTTCTCTGTGCGTCACTCCAGTATACAAAAAAATAGTTTTCTGGTACTGTTCTACATATGCTTGTGCAATAAAAAAAAAACTTGCTCGTGGTTTCAAATTTTGTATTGCTGGCAAAACTGAGAAACTGGGCCATGTGTGTGTGTGTGTGTGTGAGCGTGTGTGTGTGTGTGTGAGAGAGAGAGAGAGAGAGAGAGAGAGAGTAGGCCTGAAAATATAGAACGAGATTTATCATGATTCTATTGTAAATGTGAATGTCTGAATTTTTTTATTCGTTGCTTATAAAAAATACACTGAATTATCTCATAATTTTTTTAAACAAAATTTCAAACGATTGGCGACTAGTTGTTGGTGGCGGGGGGGGAGGGGGTAATTTCCCCTGTGATAGTATCTATGGTTGCGCCCGCATGTGACATTTACAAGCGGATGTTGTACCCAAAGAAAACAAACATCACGTGTCCTGAATTTTATAGACGCTTGTAAAGAGCAAGAATATGCGTTTTCACGACATCAGGGTTTAGTTTTATTAAATTTTATTATCATTTTATTTATTATTACATTCTTTTTACTTATTAACCCGCAGAGGGTTCAATTTCGTGTTTAATTCGGAAATTTGGAAGGCGAAAGTATGGTTGGCGAGTGTACAGCATGCGCCATGTAAGTTGGCGGGTAACAAGCGGGAATGTGTTGCATGTAATATTACTACAGTTTTAAATTCTAATGGCTAATTTACATAGGTTGATTTCATTCCGGTATTTACAGGCTGCTTGGTGTTATTGCAACGGCCTGCTGCTGGATTTCCTTGAATATGCCCTTCACTCAGTAGCTGCCACTCGCCATCTAAGCTGGCGCGCAGCTGCAAATTATTTAACTGTTTCTTTCCTATATTTGCTATGCTAAGGGAAATTAATGAATGACCACCCACAGGTAACAACTATACTAGTCAGTTATTAAATAGGCCTATGTTATAAACTAACACCGGGCAGTTTGCGTGATTCTACGAGAATATTCTATTGTATTTCCTCAACAAGGCAACATTTGACAGTGTATGTACTTCATATTCACGTTGCCAACATAACAATGCGAGGAAAAACACTATTTTTGGCGAATAACAAATTTTCTTTGTCTCAACACAAATAAATGACCAGAACACCAAACATATAACCAAAAGAGGACACTTACGCTGACAGGAAGAAACACAACTTTAAAATAAAAAAATACATACTCGCAGAAATATTTAGCAGTTCAACCTCATACCACTGGGAAATTTTTATTTATTATTATCATATAGCTGTCCGGTATTGGGCTGTTTAGCTCAATGGCATGCCCCATGACAAGTTAGTAAACATTTCTCGCGCTCTTTAAATGTACTCAGGTTTCTGCGTCTATTTTTGCGACAACCTTTAACTGACATATATACATAACAAAGTAATAAAAAAATAAGCATCGCATAAAATACCTAAAAATTAATCGACCCTGCCAGGATTCGAACCTGGATTCTTCTGATCCGTAGTCAGACGCGTTATCCGTTGCGCCACAGGGCCACGCTATATCGCAAATATAAGTGATTACATTTTCAATATCTACGTAATTAAATACTCCTTTCAGCTCCGTTGATGAACACTGTATGTCTGTCTGTCTCTTTCTCTCTCTCTCTCTCTCTATGTGGATTTTCCTCTCACTCCTGGCTAGAACTTCGGATGCAATATCAAACATTGCCGAAAGTCGATGTTTTCTCTGCAAGCGCCAGCAAAAAGTAGACTCATTAGCGTGATCAAACTACTAGCGGTAGAAATTATTCCTAGCCAAATTCATCCACACTAAGTTCTACTATCTTCCTAACCTGTAGTAGAATTAACCTTACATGTATGAAGTAAGTGTGTTTGAAATATTATTATCTGCATAGTGTGTGGAATGTGTTGTAGTCGAAGTAATAACAGGCAGTGCAAATTGTAATAACGAAAAAAAAAAAAAAAAAAAAAAAAAAAAAAAAAAAAAAAAAAAAAAAAAAAAAAACCCGGGCTACACGCAAAAAACAAAAGGAAGGAGTCTAGAGAGTAGCTGTCATTATGGGAGCGGTCTAAGTCAATTTTCAACGTCATTATTTATTTTTATATTTGCACCAGATATATGTTTCTTATCTTAGACATAAATTGTTATTAAATCTTCATCTTAGGAAATTTGTGTGTCTCTCATAGTTTTTGCGTAATGAGTCGTAAACGTCAAAATTTGCACTTTACGGTTTTATGTGCGCCTCTAAAACCAACTCACATTGTCAAACCGAAAAAATTCACAGTGTATAACTATGTTGTAGGCTATGATTTGACATAGTATGTATAAACTAAAAATATAATATTTTTGTATTTAATAACAAATACTGAATTTTAAAACGAAAATTTAATAATTTCTACAATTAAAAAATACAAATATATATTTTTTTGGTTTATGCATGTCAAATCACAGCCTACAACATTGTTATACACTGTGAATTTAGTCGGTTTGGTTGGCTATATCATTCCAGAGCAATTAAATTAAATTTTAAATGACTTAGGTGAACTATTTATTCATGCATCTCATGATTATTATAAAAAAATCTGACAATTATTTTCATAGGAAAATTTATTTTTTACTTTTAGTCCGTTTTAAAAACTTACATTTAGAAAACTCATTATTAAAATTAATATTGTCTGATTTTTAGTTTTTTTTTTTGTATGAAACTGTGCTATCAGTTCTGAGCTATGTTTAAAGCTTGAAGGTTCTAGTTCATCAGCAATTTAGTTTAACGCGGTAGATAAAAAACATATATATGTCAATTATATAATGTTTTTAAATTTTTTCTCTTATATTGTATTGTCATGCAGATTGTACCAAACAAACAGACAAAAACACTAATTTAAAGAAATCAATTTAGAAATATTGTTTCGGTACTAAATTGTAACTGTATGTATCAAACAAATGAACTGACAACAAAGCAAATCAATAAACGCATATTGAAAAGTATTTTTTTTATTCTCTGTTCAGATAAAGTAGCGAACATACAAGCAAAACGTCGTACTCTACTTTTAGTGTACTTATTTAAATAAACTGTGCGTGATTGCATGCTATGTAACGTTATAGAATATATAGCAGATTTTTGTCTGATTTTGACATTTCTCTTGGAAAATGAGCGTCATGTTTACATAAACTCTTTTCAGTTGAGAACTGTCAAAATCAGGCAAACTTACACTGATTGTATAGTAATTATAGTAAGTACTTCTTCATAATTGTGTGTGCGTGTATATGTGTGTGCGTGTATATATATATATATATATATATATATATATATAGAGAGAGAGAGAGAGAGAGAGAGAGACAGAGTTCATCGAGGGAACTGAAAGGGCCATTTTACTTTGGAACGGAATTACATATTATTCCTTTTGTCCAACGGAGGCCCTGTGGCGCAACGGATAACGCGTCTGACTACGGATCAGAAGAATCCAGGTTCGAATCCTGGCAGGGTCGATCAAAATTTTTAACTAGTTTAATGCGATTCTAATGTTTTTATTATTTTGGTTATATAGGTGTCAGTTACAATCTGACGCAAAATTAGACGCAGAACGTGAGTGTATTTGAAGACCACGATTAATGTTTACCATTATGCCCTTGTGATTGAGATAAATTCTAAAGAGAATAATACATGATAGCTCTATGTTAATAACAAAGAAAAATAGCCTAGTGGAACGAGGTTTAACTGCCAAATATTTATGTGAGTATGTTTTATTTTAATTTTGTATTTCTTCCTGTTAGCGTAAGTTATCGGTCGCGCATCAGTAGCCCTAAAAACACTAGCCCTAAAATATTTCGCTCTCAAATTGAATTTTATGTTATGTCTTGACGTAGCCCGTGACACTGTTATACAGTATGAATTATTTCATTTCTTTTAGTCAGTTGGTTTTTATTTCTTGTATAAAACAGTTTTATGCAAATTTGGCCTTTAACATGCCATTATACAAAAAAGCATGAAAGCTAGAAAATTGTTATTACTGTAAAAATTGTCTCAATATACATCTATAAAACAAACCTTTTCTCGTACAAATAAAAAAAATTATCAAAACAATTAAAATTTTGCAGGTAACCCTCCTTAATACTTTAGAGCTACATGAGAACTTGAACACACCTTTTTTTAATGTTCATTGAATTGTTTTATAAAGAGTGACAACTTACGCTCGATGAGCAGGTTATTATTATTACTATTATTATTATTAATTTTTTTTTTCGAATAATCTTATAACGGCGAAGCTCTGTTGCTAGGGTAGGAGTTAACATGCGCTGCAAATTCGTTGCAGCGAGTTACAATTCTTTTTTATTTACGAAACTATATAACGCGCATTACGTTTGTATATCTATGAAAAGAACACTCATTTCAAATTGTATCGCTATAGTTTTACAAATTTGGCCTTTTTAAAAACATTTTGGGGCCTTCAAGATAAAGAACAGTCTCCAAACTGCCGTATGTGGAAAAATAACAACTGGATTCGAAAAAAAAAAAAAACAGCAATAGAAATTACGCTGTCCACAAATAAAATAATGTGGCTACCGACTGAAGTGCCATAGTGAAAAGGATAATAGTAAAATTTCTGCACGCTAGCTGGGTGGTTTGCAGGGAGAGGCGATAATACATTACGTACGTCAGGGAATGTCACCCTTACCAATGCCTCTTATTTTCTGCCTCACACACACAAACACAGTCTTTCTAGTGAGGCCCCTTAAGGTTCCTATCTACCTGCGCTTGAAACGCATTGCAGCGAGTTACAAGTAATCATATTTGGAAGAAACATCTCAACGCGCGTTACGTTTGTACATCTATGAAAAGAAAACACATTTCAAACAATGTTTCTATCAGTATAAAAGTTAGGACCGCTTATTGGAAACACGATTTTCAAGACTCTCAAAATGGCTAAAAACAACCGGATTTGAAAAACAAAATAATAGAAATAAGAGCTGGAATTCGAACCATAAGTATCGCAAATAAAATAATATGGTCACCGCTTAAAGTCCTATAGAAAAATGAATAATAGTAAAGCTCTGCGCGCCAGTTGCTGTGTTTGCGTGTAGAGGCGATAATGTATTACATAGGCCGACCAACGTCACTTTTAACTCTCCTTCTGTTTAGTGCCTCACATACACCAACGCAGCCTACCTACATAAGAACCTTAAGGGGGTAGTTTCCTTAAAATCATGTTTACAGGTAAATTTCTCCGTAACATAAATTTATGTCAACTAATTAAAAAGAAAGCTAGATATGGAATAGATAATTTGCTAACAGATATTTTAAGATCATATTTCGATGGCCGAGTCCAAAAGGGAAACAATTAAAAAGTCCCTGTTTTGAGTAAAATGCGTGTAAAAATATTTCCATTTCAAAAAAAAAAATATATCTGTTATTCAACATATTTGGTTGGTGTTAATTTGAAGCAAAAGTACAGAGGTTACTATTTAAGGTGTATAAAATGTTCGTAGTCTGCCTTTGTTCAAATTGTCATACTTTAAAATAAAATAAATAGAAATATTTTAGCCCTTTACAGGCAACCAGAGTAAAGTGCCATGTTATTAAAACAAGGAAATTTACGTGTTGTTTTTATTTTCAAATGAGTAGAGAACACTTCTGTCTGTGTGTTGGTGAGCCAAACTTAAAAATTAAATTTTGTTAGTTGTTTCCCTTCTGAAGTGGGCCGTAGATTTGTTTACTTATCTTTACTGTTTTGAATAAGGTAGGTTCATAATTGATAACGTAACAGTACGCATAGAACATAGGTCGTTCGTGCAATAACTAACCTCTATGGATTCGTACCTACCGATTCACAACACCAAAAAAGTGGTCGTGTGCATAGAGATGCTGACATAGGAATTTGTAATATTTCATTTCTTGTGCGTACGCATAGGACAACAACCAATCACAGCGAAGGATTTTGTGAATGTCCGCCATGTTGGTTTAACATCCAAAAATACACAAGAACAAAAGAAATCTAGAATAAGATATTTTAATGTTTAAACTATGTTTCAATATTGTAAATAATGTTTCACACAGTGAAGTTTATGGGAACTTTGTTTCTGTATTTCCTTTTATCTCCAAATACTATGCCACTTCAAATATGTTTCAATGACCATCGGTTAACTTTTATACAGCAAGAAATATTTCAGATTCATCGAAAAAATGTCATTTGTTAAACAAAATAGTAAGAATCCAATTCTGAACTAATATTGCACAAGTCGTCTGGTCGTGCACAGTTTCCACTGTTATGTTATATGTCCTGTGGTTATGTTCTTAATTGTGAACCTACCCACAGAAAGAGCAGTGCAGATACGAGCACGTGCTAACAGGAGCACAAACGCAAGGCACTTGGCCCGCTTATGCACTCACCCCAAGTGTTGAGGGAAGGCAATTTACAATGGCAGCTCCGCCATAAGGTGGTTCGTTTAAAACGCCTGCTCTCGTCTAGAATGTTGTGGAAGTGGTCACGGCTCTGGAGTGAAGTAGAAGAGGTTATGGGGAGGTGAAGGGGAGGGGGGAAGTGAGCTCATTACAGGTATTGCCGTGTTCCATGTCGCCGTGAAAACTCTGAGCGTATGTTTGCCAGTCAGCTCGACTCGCTCCGACACCTCAATCAACCGCCTTTATTGGCGTCCCGTCCGCTGAGCCGGGATACACGGTCACTTTCAGTGTCCTCTTCTCTCCTTCCAACCAGGTCCTTCACTAGAGCCTATCTTACACGTTCACTTCCCCCTTGCTACACTTGTCCTTAGAAACGGGACAAAAGTAAAGTTGTGCAACCTTGCAGTCTCCCTCCTACATGTTGTTTCACGACCGTAAATTCATCAAGTACCACAATGGAAGCAGCTATTGGACTTACCTTTCAGTAGACGTACATGAAGTGAACTAGAAACTAGTAATTATGTCTTTATTTGTATAAAATCTAACAAAATGTATCATTTTTCTTAGCTTAAAAAATACATAATTATGAGTTAATGAATCACTTCTTTTACGTTAAGGGGGATTGATCCCTGTCAGATCGGTTTTTATGTTTTTTCTTATAAATCAGGGAATAGACACATTGTTTTACTTTTTTCACGCTGACAAGGCATCGTTTATTGTTTCATTCACTTTTTGGATTCCATATGGCATTTTTTTCTGTTAACGTCGCGGCCTCTGTAGTCGCTCCCGTAAATAAACCAATTTTTCCTTCTCAGTTGTTTTCCGTTGCAAAATAATGAATATATTATAGTTCCAGCAATCACAGAAAATCGATTAAGTTTGTATCTATGCCTTGTCGTGACAAAAATTTTGATACATCGACTGGAATATAAGTTATCGAGAATAAACAGATAAATCCAAAGTGGTAGGGATCAATACCCCTTAAAAGTTGAGTTCAATAGGTACGTTCCCATTGTGGCACTTTTGTAATTTTCGGTCGTGAAACAAAAATAGGCAAAGAAAACTAATAATTACCAAGTAAAGGGAGACTGAAATATAAATATAATTTTTTTATGCCTAAACGAGACCAGATATCAAAAATCTGTTTGGAGTTATGTTTAAAATCGTCTCCTCCATGTTGACTTATATTTTCATTGCAGCAAATACTATGATTTTAGCTAATTATGTAATTAATGAAATTATAGTTAATTGACTTTTTGGTCGAAACCGTATAGTTTCTTGTTTTATTATTTTTTCCGCGATACTGCTTAGTTAATTCATATTATGTGTATCTACAAAAAGGTCAAATACGTTAAACAACACGTCTATAATTTAAAAAATCCAACACGCTTGATAGAAACATGATTTTAGGCCATCTCAACATGGCTAAAAACAGGTTTTTATAAACTGACGTAATTCCAAAATTACTACCAGAATTCGTAAAGTGCAAAACGAATGGTAAATGTTGGTCTTTACTTCGTATACAATCCAAAAATTTAATTATAGGGTCACTACTTTGAGTCCCATAGGAAAAAGACTACAACGGAAAACCTTGCACGCCTGACGCGCTGTGAATAGAGGCGATATGCTTCCCATTAGCGTGGTACTCTGGCTCTTAACGCCCCGCTGTTACTACGCGTCAAGCTTGGAAATTTTAAACCAATCACTACTTCTTGTAAGGCCTGACGAAGTAAGAAATTTTTTCTTCGCATATATTTAAACAGCAACATGCGTAATAAAAATTTTACTGTAGTGTAATACGTGAATTGAAGACGCCTGAATTGTAAACAGCGTTGCAGCATGCTAGTAGAACTCTTTTTCTATCAAACTTCTCAACGTGTTTTTAATGTCTGCATTTACGAAAATAACAAATACTTCAAACGTTATTGGAAAGGTACTTTCAAAGCATTTCATTATAGAAAGACCATTTCGGAGTCCCTAAAAATGGTTAAAGACTGCTTTTTCAATGTATTGTTGTATGCTGTAATGCTGAGGGCTGGGTGGTTGGAAGCTGTGTCGAAACACCTTGTGGGCTAGCCCATGAGACACAAGCCAGGCAGCTACGTGATGGGAGTCATGCCAAACTATGTCATACAGACCTGTGTCAACTGCGAATTAACCATACAAGGCCGGCCTGCGAGGCTCAAGTCATGTCCGAAGCATGATGTAATGTCTATTTTCTGATCCCTGTAATTTGGCGAATCCCCGGAGATTGGCCCGAGTATATAAACCCCGAATCGACAGATTTGAGGGAGTTCGCTATTGGTTGTGCTAGAAGAAGGTGCTACGCTTGTGGAGAGAGACTGGTGAAGACTTCTTGGTGATGTCAGAGTCTACTGTGAGGCTGCAGGCACATACCTTCGGAGCAGTATTGAGCGAAACAAGAGGACTGCTGCTACGGGTCGGCAGATAGAAAAGGAGGTGTTCGACAGGAGTCGAAACGAAGACCTTAAGAGTGAAGATGGTGGTGCACTCGAAGTGCTGTTTAGCACATGGTGAGCCATCACCACTTCGGACTGTTAAGGTTGTACATTGTCACTATTTGAAATATTGTTGATTGGATACAATCTGAACCTTTTATTGTGATTCGTAGTCTTTGATTAATGGTAAATATTTTTGTGCTTTATTTGTCAAAGTTAATTAACGTTTCTATGGCGCAGGAGTAATTATGTGCATTTTAGGGTGTTGTGAAAGTTATAGTTGATTGCTGTTTTGTGTATTTTTGTAAGCGTTGTGAGCTAGTAAATCAATAATTTAATTCAACTCTTTCATTTCTAATTATAAGACTTATATCCCAAAGAGCTCAGAATTGCCCACGTGTACATTTTTTGTTAAACTTGTAATAGTATTATATCTAAAATACTTACGGGATTCTTGTGAATCTGCAATAGAAATGTGTATCTGACTTTACTTAAAATTTTTGACCAATAAAATGATGGGGTCCCCAGTGAAAGTGTCAGTCAGGCGAGTGATCTACGACACCACTGCACGCTGTTTCAGTGTCTTGCGGTAGAGGCGATACCGCACCAGATGAGCCGGTCAACATCGCCCTTGACACCGTGCCTCACTCAAACACACAGCCATCACGCGGGCTCTTGAAGCAACCAAAGAAATATTCGGTATTCCCATGAAGTCATTCGTAATTCATCCGAATACCACCATCTTACTTTAACCTACAAAATACACCCGAGACGAGGTATTTTTATGGAAAAGAAATATGACTTGCCCGTTAATCAAGTTTCTTATTGCAAATAGGCCTACTAGTGGAGCACCAATGATATGTTTCGCAATTAACGTGTCCTCATTACTTTAATAAACGTTTTTAATGCCTTCAGCATTGCCAATACAGCCAAAATTACAATATTGAGAGCCTGTTTCTGGTTGTACGTTCAATTTTTGCATCTTCACCTCGAATTTATTACGACTACTTCTTACCATCTCGAGGGCGATTTTCCAGAGGTCGAAGTCGATGCGGGTAAGAAACGACGCATATTTTAACGCGCGTCGCGTCGCCGGATATAACGTGGATGGAAACAAACGACCACCGGAACCTTTTAACGTCACAGCCGACACCTCTGCTTTCTCGCGCCCGTATTTACAAGGCGGTGGAACGTGCTAATTCACGCTTGGCTTGGACCTTTCGGACTGACCTTTGAAACAAGATCATCTGTGTGAAGAATTTCGGAAGGGGGGAAGGGGGTGGCTTTGTAAAAGGACACCGCAAGCTACATTATTCGACTCCCTCTTCTGATTTTTTTTTTTTACTCCCGCAGTACCTGAATTACCAGTCCGTCGCCTTTACAGCGGGTTTCTCTGGAGTAAACGAGATACGACACGGAATTTCTATAGGGTGACTATGTTTATTTTCATGCAACGGCGAACCTCAAGCCCCATTTTTTCCCCACATTTTTTTTCTTGTTTGTCGCCTGACGGTTTCCGCCGAGCACACAAGACGACATGTCTACGCGACGGCGAACACTCGGACGTATAAATTTCTCTCGCACCGACCCCCCACTTCACAAACAACCACACACTATCGTGCCAAAGAGGAAGACGGTAGGTGTTGGACTTGGAAAGTCTACGCCAGAAGAGTTTTTAACACCCGCAGGCGGGCTGTATTAATATTTGTCGTGGAGCGGGAGTTGATATACAGCAGTCTCCTGGCTGGAAGAGGAGGGGGTTGTTAGAAGCTGTTAAAGAGCGCGCGGGCTTAAAGGTGGTGATGGCATGAACGTGTCTGGGAAGGGGGATGGGGGGTAGACACCACAGACGCCGACTCGGTGTAAACTGCTTTGTTTGTGTACAACGCTTCCACGTGTGGGGCTGTTGCCCGAGTATACACACGTGGCTCGGCGGGCTTGGTGCCTTTCCGTCCCTTCGTGCAACAGCCACATAACTCCCGCATTTGTCATTCAACTGCTTCTGTCGTCTTACTTACATCATCTAAGAGATGATGGCTAGAGATGGTGATATTTCTCGAATCCAATGGCCTGCATGTTAGAATCAAATATCCTATGCATATCAAGCCTCGACCATTTGTCCACGTGGGTAAAATACACAGCTGGAAAAATGAACGTCTTTCCTCTATCGTTTGGGTCATTAGAGGTATTGCCGTAATTTGAAGACAATGGATTTCCTAAACATAAATAAAATTTACAGTTACTAGTACGCAGTACGTAACCTTACATCATTCAGAACTTAAAAAATAAAAAAATCGGTTCTGACCACGGTGGATTTAAGACGTGAAATAAATCTGACACAAATATTGGGGTACATAAACCACGCCGTCGTATCAAATCATCTCAAATGCAACATAACTACTTAGCTTTACATTCTGGAACCCTGAATTTTACCGCTGTCGTGATACTTTTACACACTTAAAATTACACCTCCCCTTCCAAATGGGGATTTTGATATTTTAAAATACAACAATAACAACGTGCAGTTATAATTACAGCCTGCGCAGACGTATGTTTTAAATTCTTAATTTTTACGAAGTCCTACGTGTGGCGCTGACATAGCTGCACGATGTAATCGTTGCTCCCAGTAGGCGACGGTGGCGCGGTGAGGTGGAATTATTAGGAACCTTTAATCTCCATGTATGATTCATCCCAGTACTGTAAGACTCGACACTCAGTACAGACGTGTGTTGCTGCCAGACACTTCAGTGAGCCCAGTTTGACGGCGCTTGTATCACGCCCGGGTGTAACAACATTCAGGTAAGATAATACTGTCGTAGTTTTGTGAATATTTCTGGCTTATTAGAGATGTGTCAACTAGCAGTTGACAAGCAGGTTTTTCGGGCGGCACATGATGTCTCAGTGGTAACGTAATTGGGTTTTAGGGAGGGGGGGGGGGAGGGCTCCCTGAAACATTTTAGTTGTTTTAATAATTTTTATATTTGTACGAGAATTTGTTTGCTTTATAGGCATATATTGTGACACATTTTACAGCAATTCAAATTTTCTAGCTTTCAAAGTTTTTGTGTATTGGCATGGGAAAGCCAAAATTTGCATAAAACTGTTTTACACAAGAAACGAAAACTAACTGACATACGTCTGGACATAAATAAAAACCGTATTGAATATGATCAGTATTTAAAAAAATGCAGAATTTTTTAATAAGAAAATGTAAACTTTGCGTTTTTTTTTAATATAAAAAATTGCAATGCAATATTTTTACATATGTCCAGTTGTATCCCGCGACACCGTTCTTTAGTGGGAATTATTTCGTTTCTGTACGTAAATTGGTTTTCGTTTCTTGTATAAAACCATTTTACGCAAATTTTGGCGTTTACTTACCACTATACAAAAACTATGAAAGCTAGAAAATATTCATTACTGTTAAAAATAGTCGCAATATACGTCTACAAAACAAACAATATATCGTACAAATCTAACAATTATTAAAATAATCAAATTTTTGCGTGAACTGCCTCTTTAACCTCTCGTCGTCAGCGAGGTCGTTATAGACGGTGATACAACTTAGTACAATGACAGGAGCTGGGAGATGATTAGGAAATGGACTTTGTTAAGACCATCCCACAATTCGCATGGAGTGATTTCGAGTAGCCTTTGAAAACCGAAGTTAGGTTAGCCGGAGCCGGGGATCGAAACCGGATCCTTCCAAATGCAAGTCCACCTCGCTCGGTTTGTCTCTGCAGCGATGTACTACTTATTACTGCTAAGCTTTTCTCTTTGAGAATCGTGAATATATAATCTTAACTTAATGAGCAAACTTTCAAAATCAGGCATGTCCACTCTATGTATTTTTACAGGAATGCGAAAAACTGTCATATTTAGATGTTAACGGAAACGAAATACTGTATGTCAGGTTTATTGTTGTACGTAATTTTAACTTTCAAATTAGGGTTATTTATAAGTTAATACTATGATTATTTTGTTACTAAGGGAAAATGGCCATATCTAGTTCTGAATTAATGTTATGGACAGGCCTGACCTTAACGGTTAGTAAACTTGACAGAGGCAACATTTCGTAACTCTACCCTTTCCAATTGATAGCAGTTGTTGTTCCCTTGATTTAATGCAAAGTTACACGTGTGGTTTAGAATGAGTGAGTGAAAGATATTTACCAGCACTTAACATCGAGGTCTTTAGCGCTGGTGGGAGATGACATGATGTGAGTATGGAGCAACGCCGGAATGAATGGGCGGGAGGAACGGGGGATCCCCGAGAAAACCCGCCATCAGCTGTATCGTCCGGAACGATTCCCATATGTGAAAATCCGGGGACCAGCCCCGTCGGGAATCGAACCCGGATCGCCTTGGTGGTAGGCGACACCACGGCCTCCGAGTGGTTTAGAATTACGAGTCAGTGGACGCTAGCTTTTTTTTTCATTCGAGGCACAGAAACAGGGATGGCTATAAGTCTAATATATAATATATAACACGTCCGTCAAACACCTAATCGCCTCTAGGTGCGGAGGACTAAACTAGTGCGCAGTGTTTTCGTAGAAACCGTTTATCAATAAGACTTCAAGTGATGACCCAGTTATTTTATTTGTGGAAAGTATGTGGTAAAGTCCAATGCAGGTTTCTATGATTTAGTTTTCCGATTACGGTTCGTATTTTCTCGGCTACAACAACGTGAAAAATAATTTTTAGCACTTTTGAGAAGCTTGGAAACCATGTTTTTAACTAGCGGACGGTATTTTTAAAATCACAGGGACACAGATTGAACTGTCTCTTCTTTTCGTAGATAAACGCATTGGAAACATTTCTAATAATTACACATGAAAAAAATACTTTCCGTACCACGCTACAGCATGGCTCACGAGCCAGGTCCACTAACTCTTAAATACACATTTCCGCCTGATTTTTAAATGGAACAGGTAATTTTATTGTTATATGTTACTACACATTCATATGTGGAAATATAAACTAGTCTTAGCTTATTTTCGTTATTTTTTGTTGGCATGTCTGGTTTGCAAATCTTGCAGCGTTTGAGTTCTGAAGGTGCCTTTGCCTCAGTTCTTTACCATGTCCTTTCCTATTTATTTATTTTTTTTTACTCGGGTCGTACAAACACGATTTAAGAAGTTTAAAATATTTTGAAAGATATTCGCTTGAAACCATAGAAAGCAGTCCACAAATCGTGATTAATATTAATATTGTACCAAATATTTTTATATTAATATTGTACCAACTATTTATTATTTTTTAGTTTTTAGGTAGAAATAAAATTACATTCTTTAAATCGTCTATAAAACAAAGACCACTTAATATTAAACGTTAACCTTCTGAATTGTTTCAAAACAATGAAAGGCCAAATAGTATTTGATTCTATTTAATGAAACGAAACTTTGACCTGATTTTCAGGGTAACTTTACTCCCACTATAATTCAATTAATGAAAAATTTATAATCATATTTCCAGCTTAATTTTTTATAAGCTGCCACCATTTGAAATCACTCTTCGTCCTTATTCACCTGGTAATGTATTCTGTAAGGCACATCATACATTTCACGCACCACAATAGTCTGCCTATGTCAGATAAAAATTTATAAACAACATATAACGTTCGAGAACACATATTTTACTCCATGCTTGAGATACTATATATTTCATATACTTGGTGAATCGTTAACATATGGTAAGCCAGTGGGAGTGCAATCTTAAGAGCCAATAATTAGGATAAAATATATACATCAAGCCAAATGTGATTCACGAGTGTGACTGGGCCAAATGTGATTCACGAGGGTGACTGGGCCAAATGTGATTCACGAGGGTGACTGGGCCAAATGTGATTCACGAGGGTGATTGGGGCAAATGTGATTCACGAAGATGATTGGGCCAAATGTGATTCACGAGTGACTGGGCCAAATTTGATTCACGAGGGTGATTGGGCCAAATGTGATTTACGAGGGTGATTGGGCCAGATGTGATTTACGAGGGTGATTGGGCCAAATGTGATTCACGAGGGTGATTGGGCCAAATGTGATTCACGAGTGTGATTGGGGCAAATGTGATTCACGAGAGTGGTAGACGGCCTCAGAAGTAGAAATTATCAACAGGAAAACGGACGAGATAATGACTAGCAAACGTCATAAACGAACATAATTTCGTACACAGGTAATTTACATGAAGACAAGTAACGACAGAAAATAATGTTACAAAAAGTAGAACCCATCATTCATTGAACAGTGGTTGGTTACTCCCTACTGCTTAAAACTTTGTGACCATTCGCCATAGCGATTTGACATGACACGTAAGTAATTAGCATACAAAGCGAACACAAAATCGCATTGGGAGTAAGTTCTAAACCGGACCGTTTTTGCTGAAATCACAGGTTCAGTTGGAGATGGATTTACGAATGCCTGTGGAGGTAGGCAGCCTAAAACCCTGTCTTTAATAACGTGTCAGTTTCTTTATGATATTTGCTTGTCATTTTACGGAACATTTGCACATGTCCAATCTTCTCTTTCGAAGCCCGCTGCGGCTATACCATACTCATATATCACATTTGGCCCTATTTTTAATGTCTTTCCCTCATTATTTGTCGTCAGGATTGCACTACCGAAGGGTTAGCGTATGTAAAAGCCTACCGGCCGTGCGTGAGGCACGGTGCCAAGGGCGATATTGACCGTCTCATCTGGTGAAATATCGCCTCTACCGCAAGACACTGCAACGACGCGCAGTGGTATCGTAGATCACTCACCTGACTGACACTTTCACTGATGACCTCATCTATTTTTTTCTGTGAATAGTTAAAAAAAAAAAAAAAAGTTCATTACGTGTTTCTGGAGTAGTTTCACACGAATATTATGAGTAGATTCTCAGATATAACAGGTTGGAAAAGCAGTTTTTAACCATTTTGAGGTGCTCCGAAATTATATTTCTAATGGGCGTGATGCTTCGAAATTACCCTTCCGTCATCGTTTGAAATGTAATTTATTTTCTTACTTCGACATATTGTCCGCATGTGGAATAGTTTCGTTAAAAACGTATTTACTAACACAGTGCAATATATACTAAGTGCGTGGTAGGCGGCGCCCCTACGGGGTTCAGTACTGCCATCTTCGAATTCTATAATTTTCGCTGTATGTTTCATACAATGAGATTTATAAATTTTCCAATATGACATGGCTTAGATATTACCTTCCATAAAGTTATCACATTGTCACATCTTAGTTTTTTACATGTAACTTCTGGAGGAAGAAAGTAATTTTTTTCTGCGGTTTGTCGCAGACATATTACACGCAATAGTGCCAACTGTATACAATGTAAGAAACTATTCCCTCTGCCTTGTCGAAGCATAGAACATTATATAAAATTTGTATGCCAAATTAAATGCAGAAGGTTTACTATACCAATATGGTGAGTATGGGCAGCACAGCACAGCCAAAGACCCGACAGACCCCTCGACACTTTTTTACGGTCCGACACTGAAATCTCTTTCGTGGAAGACTGAGGCGAAATGAAGGATGAACCCAGGGCTCCAGCGGCGATCGTGGACAAAAAGATAACGCCAACGTCCCGAAAATAATGACTTCCCTCCTCTCCTCGCAGCCCTGCCATCCTCGTTCTTTCGGTACCAAAACCCTTCCGACAGCCATGCGCGGGGTTCCGTTCTTAGCCGTTTTTAGCAGTTTTAAGGGGCCCAAAACCATTTTCTAGTAAGCATGTTGCATTTTTAAAATATTAGAAGCCTAGATTCTTTTCGTAGATAAATACATTGTGAATACGTTTAGCTGTTTCGCGTGGAAAAGAATATACGCGGCACTTTACAGCACCGTTAATGCGTCAGGTGCATAAGCATTTGCGACGATTTTGTTGTTGGTTTGCTCGCTGACCCGCGTTTGGTATTAATAAGAGGTGTCGTTGCTCTGTCTCTTACGTGAGTAATGCTGGATGATTGGGTTCGTATTGAGTAATGTTGTAGTATGCCCGGCTAGCTTTAATTGAAATAAAATAACGAAGAAGTTTCTTTTTAAATCGGCCTAAGGGACTCACGCACTGCGGGTTGCGTCACGAGAGGTAGATACTTATAGTTTATTTCGACGAAAAGAATAGGCGCTTCCTCCGGCGACTTTTGATCGGTCACGACGTTAATTATGTTGCAGGTACCGGCCGCGATCACCCGAAAAGTCCACCCACCGGTGACCCCGAGCTCGCTGTCCACCGTCCTTACAAACCCGACGACGAAGATCCCGACACCTGTCCTCCCGAGTTCACACACACCCGGCTCGTCTTAAGACTTCATTATTAGTGCTTCGCGGTTCACATCTTTGCTCTCCTGGGCGGCGTCCCCTTCCCGCCCCACCGGACTCATGGGGGCGGGTAGGTTCCCCCGACCAATCAGAGCGAAGACCTGGCCCGAAAATTGCGTACGTCCCTTGTAGAAGCTCCGTATTTATTTAAAATCAAATTAAACATGGGCACATTCTCACAGCAATTACCAATAAAACACTTAGCCTAATTA
>PNEQ01087585.1:0-12189 GCA_003012365.1 Medauroidea extradentata | reverse complement strand
TTTTTTTTTTTTTTTTTTTTTTTTTTTTTTTTTTTTTTTTTTTTTTTTTTTTTTTTTTTTTTTTTTTTTTTTTTTTTTTTTTTTTTTTTTTTTTTTTTTTTTTTTTTTTTTTTTTTTTTTTTTTTTTTTTTTTTTTTTTTTTTTTTTTTTTTTTTTTTTTTTTTTTTTTTTTTTTTTTTTTTTTTTTTTTTTTTTTACCTTTACCTTGGTTTTATTCTATTACTTTCCAATTCCCGGGAAATGAGTAATACGCACTTCAAATGAACGTCGTGCACTATTTTGCTTTCTGAGGTAGAAAAATTCTTTATACTATGTACCTGTGCTCTCCCACCAGCAACGAATAATTTTTTTACGAAAGTAAAATTTTTGCAAACAGTGTAAGTTCTTTCAGTTATACTAAATGGTTAAATTAATAAGTCGGCCAAATGAATGATTACAACTACTACTGCCGCTCATAATCTCAAGATGAGAAGACAATGGGAATCAAAACCTCTATTAATTGCCCATTCCTATATACTTCCCTTATTCATTTGCATTCTTTTGGCGTCTTTGTATTTATAAAAACATTTTTGATGTTGCTGAAATCACGTTGGTTATAAAATAGACCAGTATTAGTTTTCACATTGCAGATTATGGCACTTTCGTAATGTTTGTAGGTTTCTTGGAAATGTCTGTTCTGATATTTACCCATAGAAACATTTTAAATTGGGAAAATTCTTTGCAATGAATTTGTTTGGCAGTTCCCCTGTAAATTTACGCAGCATTAATGTAACACACACAACTAATTTATGTTTGCACGTTACTTTTGTGAAGCCAGAAATGAGTTTGTAGGTTATTTTTAAATTAATATTCGTATTTCATTGCAAAACCTGTTTTCCACTTTCACGCATCTTATTAAGAGGCTATAATTTACTTACGAACATGCTGTTAATTTTTAGAATAAACAATAAATGTCATTGTCAAACATATCGTAAACTCAATTTCATATAACTCATTACAAGCTTTAAAAAAATTTAAAAAAAATGAACAGTGTTGGAAGGCGAAACATGCTAAGAGAGTAAAGCAGGCTAAGTCACAAAAAAACTTATTGAACTAAAACATCCGAAGTATACTAGAGGTAAGTTAACAAAAATTTTTCCAATTTTGAAAATTGTTATAATATACGTTAAACGGCATTACACAGGAGTGATAGCTGCTGGTTCATACCATAAAGAATTGATTTCATGGCACAAGCTCCTACGCTCTTAATTGTGTACGTAATGTCAACAAGTAAGTTCCGCTACTCTTCGGGATGTTTGGTCGGAACTCAGAGGCCAAAGTTCGGTGTAGCTGCAGGAACAGGAAGATTGCTGAGGATAAGTAATTATCACAGAGCAGTTTCCTCAAGGAAATTGTACCATGCTTCATTTTTAAATGTGATGCTAAGAAAACACGAGAACAAGCTATCAAGCATAGTTATGTACTCGACAACACCACACGATTTCCTAACGAAACAATTACATAAATAAATGACAAATAATATAAAACATTAGGGCAAATTAACAGACACCAAAATGGGAGACTGGTCCTTACAGGAAGTCGCATCTCTTAAACAATCGTCATCAATGAAGGAATGACAGTGAATGAGATATGCATTGTGCATCTTAGTAAGTCATTTTAATAATTGGAAAGTTACCTAATACTGATTCAGTCATTAGCCATTTCTGACAGGGTAATAAGTGAAATTAACTGCTGGAAATTAGTTCTTTTTAGTTGTGGACTTCACAGCAAATATTTAAAAAATAACCCTGTGTTTTATACGTAAAATACCGTTCCTGTATGTAAATTGTGTCTGCGTACACAAGAGCAGTATTCACAAACGAACTGCTAATTTCACTCACTATTTCACTTTAAGAAGTTGAGGAAACTAATAGTACGCAGTAGCGGGTGAACTGAAAACACTTCGAGGGCCGTAAATCATCTGTTATTGGCAAAGTCCGTCACGTTTAAAAATGGCGTAAATCCGGAGTTGAGCCTTGGATCGAAAAACAGACAGGAATTGGTGTTATGGGATCCATCGTGAAAGTTTTGGTTCTACCTACACTTAAAGGCGACGGCAGAAATTGTATAATTTTACTAGCAGTCCCCCGCGGCTGTGCTCGCGAGTATTATTCGTAACTGATAATATTTACTTTAATTTTAAACCTCTTTGTACACAAGATTGGTACTTCAGTCATCAAGTGTTAGAGTGTCCAAGCGGCTAGTTGAACTAATTCTGCAGCAGGATAAGTAGCTATAGCTGTCCACGCGAAAAGCACTCTTAAGTTTGTCCCTGCCACAAACAGCGACTTCGCCTGGGCCTTATTTATAGCCCTGCCTATTTGACGTTCTATGGTAGTTACAGACATCTAATGTAAGAGGTTAATCGAATGAAAAAACATCTGTTTACCCTGTGCACAACCATTGGTGACGGTGCCCTCAATTATATATTTTCAAAATATTCACTTTAACTTTATTGACATTACAAAGTTTCAGAGGGTAAAGGTTTCGCGGAAACGTATTTGGTGCCCCAAATCTGAGATTAGTGAGATGATATATCGTCGGTTTACTGCCAAAAGTGACAAAGTCAAAATGAGATAAAATTATAAAAATGCTAGGAATATGTATATGTTGTTCACGAACAATTTCCCAAGTTTAAAGTCTATTACTCGTTTCGTACTGTTGTGTCACATACCAAATTTTTGTTAATATCTACAATTTAATACTGTTTTTAAACGAAATAGCATTTATGACTTAATCACTTTTGGCAGTATACCGACGATATGTCAGCTGATATTGTAGAGGAACCTAAGTAGAAAGCGAACTGCAATTTTACCCCTTTTAAAGACTACATGTAAATTGCACTAATTCGATTTGCCTTGTAGTTTTTGTGTGCCAGAATTGAACGTTCGCACGCCGCTTTTAACGAAATTCGAGCCCAGAACCTCCCGGAATTTAGACCTGAGTGACAAACAACTGCGTCACGTAACGTAGAAATAAATCATGAAAATAAAATTTATTAAAAAAAATAAAATATCTGTGTCCTGGACTCATAGAGGTTGTACAACACCACGTCTCGATAGGTTACTGTAGTGAAACTCCTGTATAAGTTGTTTCTCGCTGCTCATTCCTGCTTTTCGGATCGTCTGCCTTGATTATTGACCAACTAAGTTGTATTCTTAATAATCACGTTTCTTATAAAGAAAAAAAATTACACATATTTTTTTTTTTTTTTTTTTTTTTTTTTTTTTTTTTTTTTATATATTTACGTAAGCATCACTCTGACGCGAACAACGCCTCAATATCGCTACTGGTTAGATAGATATCGTGGGTTGATGGAAAACTAATTTCGTGCTTTTTCACCCTTTTGAGTGTCGAATTTCGAAATATTTTAAATTTACATCTTAGACATTCGTATAAGTATCCAACTGAAGTGTAAATCACATCGCTAGCCCGTTCAGTCGAATCAAAATCGATCATTCATTGGAGGAAAAAAAAAACATCACCCCTACAAAGTATTGAGAAATCGAATTTCGAAAAATCTGAAAACTGTTTTGCGATAATTTCTGTAATCATCATTCTGAAGCAAAAATTAATTGTATATCTCGACGGTTTCGATAGATATCGAGGATTTATCTAAAACACGTTCAAGGTCTTTTCACCACTTAAGAGAGTAAATTTCGAAAAACCTTTGAATCACGTTTTGGAATACTTTATTGTTATCTCGTGGACGTAAAAAACACAACATTAGCCCGCTGGGTTCAAGATATATAGACGATTAATTGAAAACGCTTTTCACCACTTTTCACCCCTTTTAACGTCCTTAGGTGGCGAATTTCGAAAATTCCTGAAACTGCTTTTTAGGTATTTGAATAAGCATTAATCCTAAACAAAAATCACGTTGCTATATAAAAAACTATGTGATCGATATATATCGAATGTGAGTCGAAAACTCATATTACCCCATTTTTAACCAGTTTAGGGCCGAATTCGGAAAATATATTTTGAATAGTACTTGGGATATTTACAAAAGCACCAATTTAAAGCAAAGTGCACTTCGGTATCTTGATTGATTCGATAGATATGGAAGGATAATCGAAAACACATTTCACGTATTTTCACTCCTTTAAATAAAGAATTTCGAAACGATTTTGAGTCCTGTCATAGACATTTGTAAAAGTAACCAATTAAAGTTAAAATCAGTACGATAGCCAATTGTGTTTCAAAGATAAAGACGATTCATTAAAAACTCATTTTGCCCCTTTTTACTGCCTGGCGGTCGAATTTCAAAAAAACCTAAAACTTCTTTTTGGGTACTTACGTAAGCAATATTTTGAAGTGAATATCAACTCTCTATCTCGAAGGGTTCGATAGATATCGATAGTTGATTGGAAACACATTTAAGGTCTTTTCAGCCCCTTAAAAGTTGAACTTCGAAAATCCTTAAATTTGCTAATATGCATTTTTACGAGTGTCATATTAAAGTAAAAATCACCATGATTGGACGTCGGGTTCGAGCTCTATCGACGTTTCTTCAGAAACACATTTCACCCCTTTTCACCCCCTTAGAGGTCGAATTTCGAAAAATTCCTTCTTAGTGCTCGCCTACGACCTGAAGGGAACCCCCACAAAAAAATTTCACGATTCTAGTTCCAGTGGTTTGGGCTGCAGTTTGATATGTCAGTCAGTCAGTCAATCAGTCAGCTTTCATTTTTATATATAGAGATTTACATTTGACGGTAAGTTAATTTTCGTTGAACTTGACCTCGTCCAGATTCTCTGTACTATCAGGGACAACTGTAAAGGAGGCTACATTTAAAGGGTTCTAAATTACATAGTCGAATTGGGCGTCTGCACGCAAGGCCAGTTAATAGTTCCAACCGTCCTGTAAAACAACGTTCGTTCGAAGGGGAGATACAAGCGTTGGATGGGAAACTGGAATACCCAGAGAAAACTCACCTGTAAAAAGCATTTCCCTTCCATCACCGGGAATCGAACCCGGTTGGTCGCAGTGGGAGGTTGTGGGGAAAAGATGCGTGTTGTGTCGCCCGTGCAATGCCCGTATACTGCTGCGCTGCGCGATTGCTAGGTACAAGAAAGATAATCTCGCCCTTATAAGCCAGCTATAAATAATTATGCATCGTAGTAGTTAATTATTATTGAATTTTTTTTGTACCACTGGAGCGCATCGAATAATCATATATTGGTCACACAAACGTACATATTTTTATATGTTTGCAAAATGCGTAAACTGGACTTCATTCGGGAACGAAAGTTTTCTTTTTCCAAACTCGTTATGTTATAAATGACGTAATGACAATATTCGCGGTATAATTTTCTTACGGATCAGACTGTTATGTTAACACATATACGCACTTATGTGGTCCTCTGTTTGTTAGGACTAATCACCAATTTTGAACTGTGTGAACTTGCTGCTTTGATGAACAACATGCCAAGTTACTGATAGAGGTATTTCTTCGTCCTAAAAAAATTGCATCTAATAAGAAAGTACGACTTCCTGGCTTAAAAATTTCCGAATGGCGTTAGGCTCCTGGTTTGCCATGGTGAAGGATTTAACGAGTAAATGCATACGTGTCCAAGCTGTTTGGTGAGGCTGTATGGTAATTACATCTAAGAATTCGTTAATTTTTTGACAAATCTCTGAACCATATTGTTTCGAACTAAAAGTAATTTTTTTCTCCGTCTCGTGTCACAACGACTTTTTGCACACTGAGAAAAATACTTATTAGTCATTGCAAAATATTTTGTTAAAATGGACCTTACCACATTTTTTTGTAGTGGTTACAAAAATTTTTTGTAGTCACTGCAAAACTTTATTGGGAACAGCAAATTTTTTTTGTGGTCACTACAAAAAAATTTTGTAGGGTCCATTTTAACAAGATATTTTGCAGTGACTAATAAGTATTTTTTTCAGTGCAACCTGGCATATCCTGTCGCGCTGCTTTATAACTTCTTGGCAAGGACGGTGGATTTTTCCACACTTCGTCTCATTTTTTCCCAGCGATCGCAAATATCATATCATTTTCAGAAACACCTGTTAGCAGGCCTTCCAATCTCTCACTCGCAGACCTCTCGACTCTGAGAGAACCCCAGGAGTCCAAAGCACGGACGTTGAAGATATTTTATCATCCTACCATTTCACGACCCTGCAAAAAGTTTCACATAACCTTACTGTCACTAACAGTCGTATGCCGTGTCACTGTCTGAATTTTTGTTCGTCTCCGTTCAGAAACTATTCTGTTTTTTGACCAAGTTGTTTCTACCAAACTTGCCACAGTACCTTCCAAGATTTCACTTTTCTAAGCCTATTCTCTAAATTTAATTTCCCTCCGTAGTAAATGTTTTATTTTCTTGTACTGGAATATTGGTTGCAATCTTGGATTAATTTTATTTTTGCTCTGACGTTTGGTTACTACTGGATGTAGGCTGAGATATGTCTCGATTAACAAATAAAATGTAACATTATTGTCATCCTTAGTAGTTTTTGCTTGTGGGAATAATTAAATGACATTTTTTTACTCATTTACTTTCCGCAATTCTTCAAGCCAAATTAATGAAAGATGGAATTTTCAATTTCTAATAACAATTTTTCGTCAACGAAGACGTAGTTTGTTTAAACAGCCAAACGTATAATCTGTAATAACAAATAAAAGATTTTTTAAAAACATCCAAGAAATATAATAAAAGGCTAAGGTAAGATATCTTGACAGAACCTTGCTGCCGACAAGACGTTAATACCTATCTACTGCTGTAAACTTTGTTCGGAGCGTTCATCCAGTGATTACGTTAAAACATGTGCAACTGTGAACAGGTTTTAGGCTACTAACGTTGAACCCAAAAGTACGTACTTAACCGGGAACATTCTATAATTCAGTTAAAAATTTTCCGGCAAGAAATATATGTAGGAAGGAATACAACTTAATACATTCTTCTTCTCTAGCTGATGAGTGTATTTCACGATTAAGGAAGCCTTATATCAATCTTTCTTGCCAAGCTATCGCTTCCGTAACTTCCGGCTATGCCATTTCTTTTTCTTTACAAAGTCGCGGCAGCGAACACGTTTCCATTTTTATTGCCTCTAGTTTTTCTATCCCTTGCTTGCAGCCTATACATCCATAATGTGCCTCAACTTTTAAATTGAGTTCGATTGCAAGGGTAGTCTGAGTAAATTAGTCGATTCCTGTCACGCAAGTCTTTGATCTCGCCGCCCACTTCCTTGCCAACTTTGATAGACTTGACCGCAGCCTCTGCCGTATCCGTGACGTGGGTCGAACTACTAAAAAATCGCGCGTCGATCAGTCACTCAACGTACCCACGACGCTGTCATGTATTCCATCCTCAGTTGTTTTAATAGGAACTATCTGTAACATAATAAGCAATGTACGCTACTGCTAATTAAATAGAAAATTTATTGCCTTAATTATTTTTATAAATCGGAAAAATGTTTTTCACAGCCTATTACAAGCATATCATTGCGGTTGGTACAAGGGCAGACTATGATTGTATGTACATTTGTAAATATTTGCCTTTATTTGTTCAGAGAACGTGACTTAACTTCTGAAAAACACGAGCAGCGTGGATTTATAAATGGTACAGTACATATCCTGCGGTCTCGATTCTGTTTCAATTTACAGCGTTAGCTTGAATTCAATTCAACGAAGATAGAATATTTCACTGTTGCTGATAATAATATTATAGATTATAATACTATTTGGCTTCCGAAATCTACAGCATAACCGTCAGTAGTGCACCGTAAAGGACGGAGGGAGGAACAATGGTGTCCAACGCCTTTTTCATTAATTTTTTTATGTTTATTTTTACCATAAAACCAATATTTTATTAAAGATGCTCAATATTCTCCGAGGATGACTCCACGATTCCCCGGGCTAAGGTTAATTCTACTACAGGTTAGAAAGATCAATGTTAAAAGTTTGTCACAGGGAAAATTTATGCCGCTAGAGCGCTGGTATCGGTATGATGTGTAAACTGACCAATCACAGAGTTTTACTGAATTTAAACTTACTTTAAGTTGATAATTTAAAAAGCGAAATTGGTTTATTTTCACTTTGAAATGAAGTTAGATGATGTCTGTTATTTTCAAGCCTATTGAAATTTAATTTTTACTACGGTTTCGTGTTTTCCTGGTCCCTTAGTGATAGCAGCGACACTGGCAGCAACATTTTTTTTCCTGTGCCAAACTCTCCCATAGTAAAACACATTTTCTTTTCAACCAGTATTATAATTAATCTTACCCGAGCGTTATTAGGGACTTCCGTAGCGTTACACAAACTCTCATAACCCTTCCCGTCCCCTCCCTCACCTCCCGGATCATAATCCTGTGTGTGCTACTGACACCAGTTATTTAAATAATAATAATTCACAACTCACGTTTACCCTCAATTGTGATGCTCTTAGAGCGTGATCACCTTGTATTTTGTTGCATTTGTTTTAGTTAAATGAAGGTAGTCTATTTCACCGTGGCAGCAAATTTTGGATCATCGCTAAATACATACAAATTACCAATAAAAGTGAGAATCGCGCTAACGTTCTATCGATCGTAAAGGAATGTCACAAAATTTGCTACTTGCAATGCAAGCACCTACCTAATTACTGTGTTAAAGCCATATTAGATAGTGTTTTTTTATGTTGGTGCAAAAAACTCTAAACTTTTTTAACGGAATGATTTGAAAACATTAAAGGATAAGAACAGTCATGCGAAGCACAATACTTCTACGTAGGCGTTTCGCACAAAATATGCACCATTTGTTTACAAGAACATATTTTGCCTGATTTTGACTTATTTAAATAACAAAGTAGGTACTATTTTGGGTGCAATAGCTGAAAAACTTTGATTTTTATACCTATCAAAAAAATTACATACAAATTAAGATGTATTTGTGACAAATAAGTGTAGGGATTTTTCGACATAACAATAATATCTTAAAATATGCAGGATGAAAAGTAAATCGCGGAAAAGCTCACGGGTAAAGGTAGCCAGACCTAAATAAAGAATAATGAGCACAGGAACAACGCCTCTATTGTCAACAGTATGGGCGTAATAACACCCTGAAATTTGTGTTAATAAACATGTTAAGTGGCGATAATCCAACAACCACTACAAATGGAACGCTGACCTTCCGGACTCAATTCGGATGCATGACAACACGTATGCAGGGAAACAGGAAGTCGCCTCTGTTATTATGCATGTATTATTGTACATGTACACCTGTATCTGCCCATTCAAGTGAATAAAGTACCGTAATGACATAAGGAAAAGAAATGTGCACTTGTCCGAACACGCTCAGACAAACCGTTTCTGAGATACAAGCACTCAAAAAGGCGGGGCATTGTGGCAGGTAGGCAACCCATGTAGCACTAATATGGTGACATGCTGCCAAGGCGCTACTGCAGATGTTTCAAATGAATACAACGTTAATCTCGCGCACCGCGTCGGTGTGAGTCATTCGTTTGCACAGACCATCTTTCATGGCGGTGTGCTGTAATGAATATCGGTACAGTTCCGTACAGGACGTAATTGAAGGAGGTCAACTTCGTCGTCTTCAGTACTGCTGACGGCACTTCAACAAAACCCCGACATTGTGGGTCATATCTAGTGGACTTATGAGTCTCGTTTTACCAAAGGAAGTGTACTTAATTGGCACAACACCACCAGACTGCATGTTGCTGTAAAGCATGCAACCAATAATCACTTGCGTGCAGTACAGACAACATAGTTCGACGTGGGATGAAAGTTTCCACTGCACCATACGGCAGGCGCAGGTTAGCTCCTGATAACGAAAGAAGCCACCAATTATTATGGTTCGTATTTTCGGTATCGGTATCGTGAGTTGTGGAGCCATTGTGTTTTTGTGCTATCTTGAATTTTCGCGATTGTTCTGTATTACAATATACTGTTTTGAATAGGTAACGTTTACCTCGTGTATTTGATTGTGGTTATAGTTTCGTTAAGGCTCCCGCCTGGTGGCCGTGTGATTGTGGGAGTGATGCACGGCGCCAAGAGCGATGTTGACCGGCTCATTTGATGCTGTATCGCCTCTACCGCAATACACTGAAACGGCGTGCAGTGGTACCGTATGTCACTCGTCTGACTGACAGTTTCAGTGGTGACCCCATCTTTTTATTGGTGTAAAGTTTTTAGCTAAGTCCAATACACCTTTCTATTGTAGTTGCACACGAATCCCGTCAGTAGTTGTTTAGATATAATGGATTGAAAAGGCCGTTTTTAGCCATTTCGAGGGGCTTCAGAACGATATTTATAATAAACGTAATGTTTTGAAACTGCCATTACGACATAGTTTGAAGTGTTTGCTATATCGTGAAAGTACACATTACAAACACGTTGAAAAGTTTCTTAGAAAAAAAGAGTTCTGTTGCAACGCTGTTTAGCCTACAAGGCAGGCAGGCGGCCGCGGTGGCCATAGAAAAGGCGGCGTCCTAGTAACTCTACATTCGCGTGTATGAAGCACAATATCCATGTAACCCTTGGGGCGTGCAGTCTTCTCACGGTATCTTGACTCTATGAGACATTCAGTGGTGACTATCATTTTATGACGAAATATATAGGATGATCTAAATGTCAAGCCATGGTGGTACTGTAGGAGATTGCAACACTATTCACTTATTCACACTTGTGCATCTTCTGATCATGTGATCATGTTCCGAAAGACGTTCTGCAGTGTTGCACGAGAGATGTTCGCCACAGTACGCCGAATGTTTGTCTGCAGCTTATCCAAAGTTGTGTAAGCCACCGACTTCAGATATCACGGGTTGCGTGACTTGTTGATCATCCTGTAAAAAAAAAAAAAAGTGTACTGTACACATCTCTACATTTCAAAAGATTTTGCCCAAATATTTCGATACCTACAAAGAATTGCAAAATCACCCTTTTTCGCCATTTTCGACAGCTGGAAACAATTCTTAAATAAGTAGTGCTGAACCTGACATGTCAATGCACACATGTAACGTCTTTTGAATATCTTGAGCAAATATCGTTTACGTGAGCTGAGCAGTTTTCAAATAATATTGTAAAGGTCGAAGCTCTGCACGTCGCTCTCTTGTTTCTACTTTTTTTAGCTATGTTAATTTGATATCAAAAATCTGTTTAGTAGGTTTGTTTAAAATCGTCTTCTCCACGACGGCTGATTTTTTTTTTCAAGGCAGTAAATACAATGCTTTTAGATAATTATGTAATCAACAGAATTCTGGTTACTTGACTTTTTAGTCGAAACCTTATAATTTCTTGCTTTGAAAAAATTAGATGTCACGGCAAAATCAATGTTAAACACAACTGCCAAACATGTTGTTGATATCTGCTTTCATTTAAGTTTTTAAAAAAAATATTATCGCAAAAACAGTTGAAAGTAAAGATCATGGCATTAACTGTTTTTTTTTTTTTTTTTTGTCAGGGAACTCGGAGCTATTGCCTTTCTCTGACCATATAGGAAGTGTGTTGTGTTGCAGGAGTGATGCTGTGGTGCGTGAGTACGTGGACGCTGGCCCTGAGCTGCGACTCGTGCGGGCGTGAGTGTACATCTGCGTGCGGCACTCGCAGTTTCCGCACCTGCTGCTTCAACTACCTGCGCAAGCGCAGCGCCGACAGCCCCGGCCTGCGTCTCGAGCTGATGGTCGTGCCAGAGCTGACACGCTTCTGGTCCATGAGGAACACCGAGGAGCTGCCCCCTTCCAGCAGAATGCAGCTCGTCTACAACGCTTGAGATGGCTTTGTTATGTGACTTGACTGCCTGTCAACAGATTCTCGTTCCCCGACTTCTTGGGATACTCACTGCATGTCAGCCTTCTACCAGTTTACTTCATGTTACTTCATGATTAAATGGCACTCTTTATACACTGGATGCTTCAATAACGGCCCCATTAAATTTAACTTGAATTAAAATATGTATTTGATTTTAATAAAAATGTGTGTGATGAATACATTACTTTGTTTACATTTTTTTTTTTGTTGTTGTTGACTATACGGCTGTCTTCCATATCTAAAGTTGCCTACATTACGTTAATGTATTACCGGTAACGTCGAAAATAGTCACTCTGATACGTGTCTAACTTATATATATATATACACACACACACACACACACACACACACACACACACACACACACACACACACAC
>PNEQ01087584.1:0-12191 GCA_003012365.1 Medauroidea extradentata | reverse complement strand
ACGAATACAATCTCAGGAACCCTCAAAAAATAACAAAATTATATGACAAAAAAAATTGTAAGGAATTACGTTGACAATGAATAAAACATACTGTATCTAATTCACGGCATTAAAATATGAATTGTAGAGTTGCAGTTATTACTTGGTAAGTCACAATATTAAAAATAAAACAAAAATAGCGAAAATCCATTAAAAAATGTGGCAGTGACAGTTTGAAAACCGCGCGGCGGCGGCACCGCCTGTGCCAAGCCGGCCGGCCTGTCTCCAACTACGACGTATTAGGATCTATATTGAGGTCGTACTATAAACGCAAAGTTCCAGCACATGCGCATATGCTCGTTTAACTATAGTACAGCCTCCTTCTAGGCTGTTTCACGTCGTCTTATATCTCTATTGTCTCGCGCTGAATGAGTTTACCTTTTTACACGAACCCTATAAATAATAGCGTGATATTTTTCTTTATTGCGTCAACACCCTACGTACTTAAAACAATTAACTTTGCGCATAATTTGCTTTAAAAATGCGTTAGTGCGTGACGTAAAACGTGTGTTTCACAAGTGAGCACGATAATAGCGCTACCTATTATCCAAGTGTAGAAACATTTGTCTCCGGGTATGTCGAACTTGGAAAATAAATAGACGTTCGTGTATTACGTAATCCCGGAACTCCTAATTTATTTTTACCGCATATACTGACTGTGAAAGTGATTATTTTCAATCACTTATACATGTAATTCTCGACGATTTTAGTTAAGAACGTCACAAAATGGCGTTTTTAGAACGTCGGTATATGCTACGGTGCCGCTATCTATCTACCATCTTGTGAACGTTCGTACAGTTGCGCTATCTGTCCGGTCTGCACGCTACTAGTATCTACGTTCTCGTACAATTCATCAACAACGTCGAGGGAATGTTTTTACTTGAAGTTATATAAAACTGCGCAATGAATAAATACATCCGCTTATTCCTTCTTTCTTTGGTGAATAATTTACAAGGGCATTTTACTAGTAAGGAATGCCTACTTTTTTTTCCCATTAAACACTACGCAAATCAGGCTATTCACTCGTGAGAAGGCACTCGACAGCTCGGTTTTCTCTTTTTTTTTTAGGACAATGGTCGATCATATCTATTGATTAGTGGTGTTCTTTTGATCATAAGACGTCTGACTATTGATATAAATTTATATTTAAACTATCACTTGCTTTATTTTTTCGTTAAATGCTACGGGAGTCAGGCTATTCGCTCGAGAGAAGACACTCGGAATCTCGATTTTCTCATTTTTTGGTGACAAGGGTCGGTCATATCTACCGCTCAACAGTGTGACGTCTGGCTACTGATATCAATTTATGTTTACATTATTACGTTAATTAATTTCTCGCAAAATGCTACGGAAGTCGGGGGCCTAGATACACTTTGCAGAAAAAATGCAATTTTAAAATTTTCTGTTACGGAAGGGGGGGGGGGAATAAGCCGCTATCGAATTTACGAAGGTAGCGATTTTACGAATGCTATGAGAGGAACCGTGAGTATTCGTAAAATCGGGGGTCTAGTGTATTGTAGTAACATTTTGCTATATAGTGAACTTTCGAGTTGCTACCATGATTTTGATCATTTGTTGACTGCCAAATTTTCGTATGAAGTATAAATTTATATATTTCAAGTGGAAACACCTAGTTTTGGATTTGCCCAATGTTTCCCAACATTAAATTTTAGTGTCTTTATGGCCAATTTTGATGTGGTAAGGTTCTATAGTGAATTTGAATTTGACTGATGTGCTGTTTTCCTTGTATCAGGTAATGTGCTGTAACTTAAAAATTAAGCTTCCCATATAAAGTTCGGTATCAAAATGCTCAGCATTGAATTTCCAAATTTTAGCTAAGTGAGTTTTTGTTGTATACTTTATCAATTAAGTACTAGTATGCTTCATGTAAATTGGTATAACTTTAAGGGAAGTGGTGGTCTTTACCAGTCAAACACAGCGGCACTGATGGTGGGTGCAGCCTTCCTGGAATCCATGTCCTATAAGGCCATGTTGTTGGTGATTGGCTACAAGCCAATGATGGAATGTTGAGGCTGTTTGTGACCGACAAAGCAGGGGCATCATTCAGAAGGGGGGGGGGGCGGAGGGCCCCTGGATTTAGAATCTTAAGTGTATAAAATATATTTTTTGTATTTTATTTAAATAATGCTAATTTAAGCACATAAAAATAAAGTTATATTATTAAAGATTCTAATTTATACATGAATAATTACTAAAAAGAAGCAACAAGGTCACTGTCACCGAAAAAAAGTCTTGCCCCCTCCCCCAAAAAGAAAAACCTGAAATGATGCCCCTGCAACAAAGCTAGTACACGGGTGGGTAGAACTATTTTCTGCATCCACAGTACTTTCTATCAGCCATTAAGGAAAAGAAACTGCCAATTAACAAATCAATAGCATTAATAAATCTAATCTCAGGGCAAAGCAGTGTAATAATAAACTGCAACAAAGAGGTTTATCCAGAGGTGCCAACCATTTACCAAAGCTTTCAGTAGTAATTTTGCGAAAAATCCGTATTTTTCAGTATTTTTCCGCAGTGAACGTATTATCTTAAGCCAAAGCTACATTGACCATAAAGTAGCCGTATAGAAATAACAGTAACAGCACCGTAAGAAATTAACAGGTTTCCATCCCTCTTACGGCGGCTAAGCAGCGGTACGGTATGTTATAGCATGCATCACACGAAAGTGTGTAGTGTGTGTTCAATATTTACCGTTATTTCTTACTGCGATTCTAGCGCTGCCTGTAAATGTGTAGGCTTATACACAATGACATTACCTGTTCGTCGGTAACTTCGGCATTTGTTGTTGGACCTACATCAATTAATTATAATATATTTAACCTCAAAATTTCTCACTTCGAAAATGCTTTGCGGTTTTTAACGTAACTATGTATTGACGGCGGCATCTTTGCCACCGTGTTTACACTGAAGTCACAACTCCACGCTTTACAAAACACGTGTTGTTGAGACACATTTGAAGCACTTAAACGTGTCCACAACTGTAAATATTCTGAACGATATTTCTCAACACTCTTCTCTTTCAAACTCATACTCGAATTTAAACATTCACATCAACACACGTTCGTTAAAATACGGCAACATGGATAAGTTTCCAATATGGCCGAACAGCGGAAGAAGAAACAATAATAAATAATCACGCACGAGCACGACTCGTTCGACTGCATGAGTCAACATCAACAACTAATCGATAAGTTGGGAGACTGCGGTCTCGCCCGAAGTAAATGAACAATCGATTGTATGAGATACGTACGACATACAAGAACCTTCCGACGCGTGCCGCGCAAAGTGTAAACACACTAGTTTGTAAATACGCTACCATCACCAAAATATGGCTTCGGCAAACTAAAAAAGTGAGAAACAAAACAATGTGTGTGTGCTGGAGCGTGGGAAAAGAAACAGCGCGTCACGATCCACAGAGTTACGAATTGAAATACATGCATACACAATTGAACATGCCTATTCATTTACAGTCGGGCGGTAGCTAATAAATTCGTAGTTTATCAACAGGATCCGTACTTCCGTAGTAAACCATCGTAATTCGTATAAACTACGTATAATCCGTAGTAGGTGGCGCCTCTGTTTATCTGTACAACTATCACTTTGGCAAAAAGAAGCCAGATAGGCGCAAGAATATGTAAGAGTGGCTGAATCAAGGCAAGGAACAGGCCTGGCTGGGGTCTATTTGAATTGGGATGCGGGACAGACATGGGCTAGGCAAGGGGCCGGGAGAGTTATTGGAGTGGGGTCGAGGCAAGCGTGGCTGCCCTCGCCGAATTTAAGGCAGTTTACGATTTTGTGTATCTGAGTACTTGATAAGTGGTTAAGGAAGCAGCAAAGAGGCATTTTTTTCTTTAAGTTGAACTAAGGACAGTTTTCTTTCTTATGTTAATACACGTCACGTTTGCAGTTGGTGTTTTCGGCACGAAACTCCAACCAGGCCTGGAGTGACCCTTGTATCATGCATCTTGATCCCTAGGGATACATCAATGTGAATTTCTACGACAGTTTGAATTTGGACCAGTTAAACTAATTAAACCTCAAGTGATTTAATTGGAAATTTGGCTTTTTATTTGTTACCACCTTTATTGAGACTCCTAACTTAAGCTATCTGGCAAATTCTTAAGTAAAGACCCATTACATAGCTATATTACATTTTTACGGAGTACTATTCCACATTATCACAAATGTGCATGAAAAGCACTGCAAAACATCAAGTTTACTTTATTTTTTACACATGAATTCATTGTGAATAAAAATTATTTTCTGAAACATAATGCCTGCATACCAATTTAACACAAAAATGTTGTAACACACATGTGACTTATGCAAGTACATTTGGTATAAAGTATAAATATTTAATGAACTACAAACCTTGCCATACTTGGAAAAAACTTGCTTAAGGTCTGTAGCACGGGTCGATGATGATAAACCGCTCACCCATAAGTTTCGACTGCTGCCAGCCGGGACCACCGCTTTCTTCTTGTCTAAATTTCAGGAAATAACTAAATGTAATGCCACTTCTAAGCCAAGCTATGAAAATTTTTTTAATACATCACAAGACTCACAAACTATAATTTTCTAATAAGCCCACAGTGATACACATACCTTGAGCATCTTTAACTGCCTTTTGATCACCAGACACCTGAGAAACACTGACAAAAAAACAGAATACATACTTTAGAACATATTTTGGAATAAACAAACTTCAAAAATTCAAAAAATTACAAACGTATAAAAATCAACTTAAAAAAAAAATCATAAAATGGCAATAAATACAATTATTTAAAATTTAGATCTTTGCAGGCCACATTTTCAAAACCTACTTTATTTGTTTCTGAATTTTAGTTTAAGTAATTTACATATGAAAAAATCTACAGCACATTTTTTTTCATTTAATTTCAAGAATTTAATAACCGTTTCAACTACATAGTTTTAGCTGACAAAATCGAAACCGAGATTTTAAAGTTCTTTCATAAAATTTCACTCTAGCATCCAAGCCATATAAATTTTGGAACATAGTCGACGACACGACAGGAAAAAAAAAAGAAATCTACAACTTACTTTCTCGTGCAGAAATACAGTATCTTCAAACAGTGTGTAACGTAGACATGACAACAGCAAGGTAATGTATTCCATTCAGGCATCTCATGGTTGTTACTGTTTAGCCACGTCAGGCTGCTCCAGAAGTAAACATTGGCTATATGCAGGCGTATTTTTGAAGACTTTTGGTCACATTTCCTTGAGTATTGCTTATGACTCATCCATTACAGCATAAACTTTACACAGTTGTGTAATACTAATAATAGTGCAGATCTTTGTCAGCCTTCTTTTGTCTAAAACTCTCTACGTGATACCTTACAGGACAACAGTACAAATGGAAGATGGCCATCACGATGCTCCCATGACGCTCTCTACTACAAACCCTCTGAGGCAGGAAACATGGTGAAGACGAACCTCTTGTTCTTATCGGCTCCAGCTTTGTCCTCGGATGCAGCTTGCTCATCGGTCTTGACTTCCTTGTCTTCACCTGCAGAAGCTTGCTTGTCGTTACTCTTATCTTGTGCGCCGGCAGCTTCATCCTTCTTGTGTAAACTCCCCTCATCTACAGAGACAATCAAGGAAGCATTACGAGCATCACTCCCAGAAGACACAAGGTGTACCTTCGTGCTGACTCCTGCCTCCTTGAAGCAAATTACTGAAAGAGTGCACAAGCATTACTTTGCCAAAAACTTACCTACCACGCCCACAAATACACAAGAGAAATGTGTCACATACCAAATAAGTGAACAACTTTTTAGCCAAATAACTGGCAATCTTCATGCAGAGCTTTAGGTAAGTGATGAGATGGGTGAAAAGAAAGGCTGCTCTCCCAGCAAGCGAAGATCTTCACACTACTAGGGCGATGACAAGACGCTTTCTACCTTTGCTCATAACTTTGAACACTATTTTAAGACAACATCTGACTCCTTAACAATAGTAAACAGTAATACACAGCATTATGCATAGGTACGAAAGTAAAACCAAGAGCTTCTAACAGAAGAAAAATAATTTACTGCATACTGTTCTGTTTGTCATTACAAAATCTTCAGTCACGCCAACTGTTCCAATAAATGATGGCACGGTTGCACTTTAATGTTCAGTACGAGATATAATATTAAGAACTGAAAATCATTCAGCTTGTATCCATGTATATAGCACTTTGAAATGTCCTGAACACCATGTTGAATCAGAAGCACTTGGAATTGTAGCAGGAAGTTCTTTTGAAGAAATCTTGCAGTACATGTACCAGGAGAAAAAACACTTCACTAAATGTCTGATGTTACAGTTGACACAGAAATCCATCAGTACTAAATGTCTTCTTTAGTATCCACAACACTGATGCCCCTAAAAATTATGAAAAATTTGCACAGGAAAATCATTAATTTACAAATGTTTGGTCACTGTTTTTGGTTAGCAAATGGATATTATTTCAATATCTTCTAACAGTCAATACGTAGACACAGGTTCTTGATTATGTCCATCCTCGTAGGTACTAACACGCACTTTCCAAAGTTCATGCCTGCAACATGGCTTCAATAATTATCCACAACTATTCACATTCATCAAATATATACATGCAGCACTGCTCTTGGTTTTACTACTCGTATTTATTAACTAATGAATAAACATATTAGATAATATATTTAAGAGACCTGCTTACTTTCTTTACCTTTCGCATCTTTCTCATGGCTGCTGTCCTCCTGAAACAAAAGAAAAGAGTACTTAGTTCCCATAAAAATAATTGAATATACAGTACATGTGTACCTACTAACTACTGAAGGAAATAGTAGGTACAAAAACCTTAAGCAGCAGGACAATTTAAGTCCTATTACACACGTTACACCACTAAGGGGACAGATGGAATATTTATTTTTGTAATTAAAAACACACGCATAATTAAGAGTACAGGGAAACCCCAATTCAACACACACACACAATGCCAAAATTTGTCAGTACGAACCGATAGAACCCCAGATCAAAGTTACAATAGTCCCCTCCCTTTATGTTCGAAAACCAAAAATATATGTTATTTGTTTAGGTGAGTGTAGCCAAAAGTGGGTGTTTTACTAGAAGTGTGTGAATAGTCTAATGTTATGAATCTAATTTTCAAAATTATTCAAATTCAAAATGTGACTATTCGCAGTGCTCAAATACTGTTTATTTATTCAATCTTTTTAACCAATTAACCAGCTACATATATGCCAATTTTAGCACTTCATTATCACAACCCGCAAAATTACAAAATTTTAAAGAATTTTATAAGTTTTCGCAGATAACTGAAGGTTAAAACAAACAGAAAAAAAATAAACATTCATCTACATGCAATATTAATAATTTTACATGCGGTGCCATAATGTGAGTTACAAAACATCACATTCGTGACCAGATACACTCATGTATATATATTTTTTTTTGCACTATAAGCATACTGACACACATTAATGTAATACAGTAGAATGCAAATCATAGTTCCCTTGTCATTCGTTTTCCCGTGTCGTACACCAATTTAATGTGGTTGTGCCAAAAACCCTATATAACAAATGGTAAACATTCCCGCAACATACATCTATTAATTTATTTGTTTCCCGTGTCTTACGTTATTTTTTCACACGCCAAAAACAATTAACCACCAAAACAGAACCTAAACATTGAAGAGGTTAAACAGCAGTTTGCAGCATATGAAAATGTGTTTAGAGAAATGAAGAAAGTTTACAACAAGTTTCGTCAACAACGGTCTGAGACTAAAATGAGTTTGCAAGTAGTAACTACCCATTTTGTCATGCAGTGGTACCTGCAGCAGTGCTACCAACTACAGTATTCCCTTACCAGTATTCAGTGGCGACCAGAGTGGACAAGTTTTGCAAAACTCTTCAACTCAGTAGTTGGTCTTGTTCCCACCATTGGTAAGGTGAACAAAATTAATTATTTATTGAGTTGCTTGAGAGGAGAGCCATGGAATCTAGTGCGTAACATCCCTGTTATTGAGAAAAACAATGAGGTTATGTGTGATGTACCAGAAAAATGGTACAAGAATGTGAGGCTGACGGCCACCAAGCATGTGCAAAGAATACTCCACCTACCACCTGTAAATGATGAGTGTGATACATCTTTCTCATTATTTCTCAGTACTATTGAAGAAAATTTGAATGCAATGAAAGCTTTAGAATTTCCTGCCCAAGAATGGCATTTTCTTCTATTAAATATTTTGCTTGAGAAAATAGACACATCCCTGAAGATGATATCCCATCATATACACAATTGCTAAGATTCTTACAGCGTAAATTCTTGGTAGCTGAACAAGCACAGTTACCATTATTTACTAGGTAATCTACAGTAAAGCCATAAGCCAGTTACAAACCAACCATTAGCGCAAATTACTTCAAGCCAAAATTTGTCAATGTGGGATCATCATATTCGAATTCTGCACGAACTACACTGGTGTCTGTGAAAACATCAGTGCAATATGTGTGATGGGTCACACACACTAAACAGATGCCAACTGTTCTTGGAAATCACACCGCAAGAGCAACAAAAACATGTCACTGGAAACAGGTTATGTTTTAACTGCCTTGAGAAAAATCATGTAGCTGCACAATGTAGGTCACAATTTTGATGTCAGCAATGTAAAAAGTTACATCATACTTTACTCCATATTATCGAAGATCACCACATAACCAAACCAAAGAAAGCAGTAGAGTACAGTGCAATGGCACGTTGTGTGAATAATGCAGTGACATTGTGTTCGTCTCAAGAAGATGCTTCACACGAAACTACAGTTTTATTGACGACTGCAGTAATCGGTGTCAGAGATAATACAGGCCAGTTCTAGCAGGTTAGAGCACTACTCGATGGAGTTTCCCAATCTCATTTATCACAGAAGACTGTGTGAAGCGCCTGGGACTGAAGCGGTTTAATTCGTGTGAACATATCTGGCATTGGAGAGTCGTGTGGTACCAAGGCCCAGGGAGAGGTGCATTGCGAGATTAATTCATCCTACTCTATGCATTTGAACATGACAATCAAAGCTTTAGCCATAAATAACATTACCAAGGACTTACCATATATACGAGTAAATTTATCCAAACTAGAACATTTGAAAAACCTGCCACTAGATGATCCACATTTCAATTCACCAGGAGCAATCGACATGCTCCTCTCAGCGGAAGTTGTTGCAGATGTTATGACTGGTAATAAGGTTGTGGGCAAGCCACATGCCTTCCACACATATTTTGGATGGGTACTTGCTGGGCAAGCCCCAACTGAGCATAATAGAATAGAGGTAATTTCACTGTTGGTGCACACACACCCAACACTGGATAGCATGTTACAGAATTTCCAGGAAGTTGAGGAAGACTCTTGTAAACAGTTCATGTTACTTGATGATAGTAAATATGTACTCCAGCTTCCATTCAAAGATAATGCAGTGTCATTGGATAGCCTCATCAAGTGATGGCGAAGGAGGAAAGTGTTTCATCGAAAGTACAAGTAGGTTTTGGTGGATCAGCAAAAACTGTTGAAGGCTTCTCAATTAACAATTTACTAACGACTAGCCCAAAGCTCCAGAAAGACATCTGGGACATCATTCTAAATTTCATATTTTGGTATGTTACAGTCATAGCAGATGTATGCAAAATTTATAGGCACATAAATATTGATCCGATTGACAGAAAGAACCAGTGTATGTTGTGGCAGCCTGAGGTGAGTTCTCCAGTGCAAGTTATAAGTCAAATATGGTGACACATGGATTGGCACCATCGCCTTACCAAGTATTAAGGACACTCCAACAGTTAGTGACAAAGGATCTAAGTATCCATTAGCAGCCAGTGACCTACAGCGAGATACCTTCATGGATGATACAGTCTTAGGAGCAGATACTGTTATCGATGCTCACAAATTGAAACAGCAGCTCATCAAGCTACTGATGACTGGAGACTTTCTAATCCATAATTGGTGTTCAAAACACCTGGATTTACTTGAGAACAAAGATAAGGGACAGAACACGGCTAGAAAAATTGAAAACACTAAGTCTATCAAACATACTAATGTACTAGAGTTGTGCTGGGATCCAGAGAGTGACTGCTTCATATATAATGTTCAGGCACCAGTGACTCCATACATCAATCAAGGTATTCTGTCAAACATAGCATGCCTGTACTATCATTGTGGATGGTTAACACCTGTATTTGTTACTGCAGTTCATATGGACCCAAGAACTTGACGAGCTGGGATGATCCCGTCGGAGATGATGTTCTAAACCAGTGGGCTGAGTTCAAGAAGACATTAACCCTTCTTTCCAACGTAATGGACGGTCAACAGGTTCAGCCTCCTCAAGACAACAAAAGGTTCAACTTCATGGCTTTTGTGATGCTAGAAAATTTGCTTATGCAGCTGTGGTTTACGCCAGGTGTGTAACGAGTGATGGAGATGTGCATGTTAATCTACTTTTTGCAAAATCGAGGGTGGTATCTCAAAGTCTGACAATGGCAAATCTGGAGCTATGTGCAGGCTTCTTGTTGAGTATTTTTCTGAAACAGGTTGTGAGGTTATATGGAGACTCTATAGCTAAGTAGGAATGTCAGGAATGGGCAGGTTCAACTGTAGTTTTAACATGCTTACCACTGCTCCAGTTGAATACTTTAGTTGCCAATCGAGTGGTAGATATTAAGTGCTATACCAACTAATGCATGGAAACATGTCACATGTGAGAGTAATCCCGCTGATGTTGCACCCCGAAGAGCAACTCAACAGTTTATTGCATATATTCTTTGGTTCATGGATCCTCCTCGGCTATTATTCACACGAGATCATTGTTCAGCTTTTCCTGAACTCAGTCAACAGTACCTGCCAGAGCTGAAGCCACCTGCCACAACCACATTAGTGATTCGCCCGAGTGAGGTAAAACTAGCATGTCTGAAGATAGTCTATACTAACAGTATTTTCCTAACACAAGAAAAATGGCAGGGTGCATTAACAATAGTGATCCAGCATGGTCAGTCATTCCACTTCAAGGCAGAGCTGGTGGCTCTATCAAATAACCGCATTTGTCCCAAGAACACAAAATCATTTTTTCCATTCCAAGATTTGGATGGGGATCTGAGGTTGGGCGGCAAACTTCATCATTCATCACTGATGGAGAATGCAAAGTACCCAATTATGTTGCCAAAGCAAAGTCACCTGTCCAGGTTAGTTATTGTACATTACCATTCTCAGAACTTGCATCCTGGACCCTCGACGACTTTGTACCTTGTTCACAAAGATTTCTGGATTATCTCAGCTCAAGTTTTGTTCGACAGGTGATACTAGATACTAAAGTGCATTAGGTGTTTCAAGGCCAAACCAGTGTCACAGACTCTACCATTGGACACTCTACCAAAAGCTTGATTTGTTCAAGTCAGAGCATTCAACTCTCTGGGAGTGGACTTGGAGGGGCATTTCCTGCAGTGCCTGTACGATCCAGAAAAGGAGCAACTTAACAAGGTTCGTTACCACCTCTGAAGTGGAAGATAGGTTGAGTAACTTGAGTGCATCCTGGTCAAGATGGTGTGGTTCGTGTGGTAACTGTTCGAACCCCACTTAGAGAGTTTGTACGACCGGTTGCCAAGATTTGCCCTTTCCCATTGAACTAACTTTGCAGTAGTGTCTGGTGCAACAAGTAACTGCTCTAATAAGTGTTTTAATTTAGTGAACAAGTATAACTTGAAAATGTTAATTTTCGGTGGGCGGTATATTTATGACCTCTATGACTGTGTATACTATACAGTACATACTTAGTGTTTTGTTTATGTTTTGTTTGCTGTGACTTGAGACTAGGTGAAACAGTCTTTGTCTATGGAAAAAGAAAATAAATTATCAACAAGATGGAATACAGCAATATCGTGGAGTCTTATTTTGCTTAGGGCCGGTTTCACCAAGCAAGATTAAGGAATATTATCTAGATTAAGTAGTAAAATATCTCGATTTTCAGTCACTTATGTTTCACCACACACTTAATCTCGATTTTCTTGGGTTATCGAGATTAAATAGTTAACCCTCCAATTTCGGCCGATTTTAGTCACATTATCGAGATTAACTCATAACATATGTTGTTTGTA
>PNEQ01087583.1:0-12189 GCA_003012365.1 Medauroidea extradentata | reverse complement strand
CTCACTGGCCCAGCAGGCAAATTTAGGTGCGGAGACCGTATCCATGTACATGTACACAAACGTAGCACCACCTGGTGCCGTCTTAGCGAGAAGGGTTGTCATGGCCGATCTGCCTTTGCACCCAAACTCGCTGGGACGATGTGTTACCGCTATACGGAGGATGCCGGTGTAATCGACCACAAGTCCCCTGAAATGGCACAAAAGGGCGTTCTCTATAGTGGGGAGCCTAGGATGTACGATTTGTCCCTGGTTTGCCCCGGTATACACTTGCTACGAGAATTCTAGACTTTAGATTAAGGGTATAAAATAGAGTTGTGGCAGAGGCAAGAGAGTTTTGCCAGCAGGCATCATGTGTGATTTGTGTATATAATGACGGGTTGCGAGAATGTTTGCGGCAAGGAGTAGTGCTCCTCGAGTCCACCATTTGTGAATGGTCAGAGAGACATTTCAAGTCCAGAGAATTTGTTTAGAGGACTGCAGTTTTTTATTTAGATTTTATAACATTTACATATATAGTAGTAACTTGTTTTATTTGCTATATTTGTAACATACTGCTGACTTCTACATATACATTTATTTAATAGTGATTAATCAGCAGTAACATAGACATTAGTTTTGCAAATAGTTGTAAATAAATTAGGTTAGCTTATTTATACCTATTTTCTTTTATCAAATACCTCCATCCCTCAGTGTACCTTGCCCAAAATTGTAACAATTATTGAATTCACGATAAGGATACTTAAAATATTTGCAAACATATGTATTTCTACCAAGTTACTGACTTTCCCCATTTTTTTATGAAATACAGCACAGTTTCAGGCTACAGAGCTATTCTTGTGACATTTATTGTTAATTTCATTTTTTTTATATTACTGCATTACAGTTCTTGTCAGATAAAAGTGTTAAAATTTTTTGTGATATTTAGAATGTACACAGATACTCCTTTATATTTAACAGGTAATAATAAGTAAAGAAAGTCAATATCTAAAAACTTAATCAATATAAATGTTAACATCATTCCAAAAATTTCCCTTAGCGTTGTTATCACTTTCATTTTTTTATGTATGTTTACATCAATTGCGACAATTTTAAAATGTTCATTTTCAGTCATAAGGAAGAAAGTAAATTCAATTTACATAAATATATTTAATTATTAAAACAGCAGCGTTTGTCTAAACTGAACAAATTTTTAGTAACTAAGCACTTTGTTTAATGTATAGTAAATTTTGACCAAACTACACTAATAGTGACTGGAGAAATTACGTTGCGAATGCGGTAATATTATAACACTATAAAGAGTGGGCAGGGGGTAAGAGTGTTCTTCGGCGATGTTGGGGGGGGGAGTGCGTCTAGAAGGGTCCAGAAGTTCTAGTTGATCTGGAAGTTCTTGGAGCACCTCAGATGATAGTTGTCTTGAAGGTCGCTAGCAGCAGTTGTATCACATGTAGGTTGGTATTGATGCGATAGGCGTGAAAGTTGACGTTTTTTAGACATAATGATATACTTTGTACTTTATGTAAACACTCGGGCACTATGGTGAGTGTCCGCTAGCAGTTATTTGCAAAATTTAGTATTTTAGTTCTGTTTTGGCCAAAGCATAATTTTCCTGCCAGTCCGGAACGGAATACTTTTGTTAATATTTCGTTCCGACAGGCGCAGTCGTGGTTCGACACTTGTCTGGAGCAGGTTGGGTCGATTATGTGTTTTTATAAACTAGCTATCGGGATTATTTGGCGTTGTACTAGGGCACTTTGGGGGGCGTCCACTAGTTATGTTGCACTTATTTTCTTTGTTGGAAGTTGCTTATTTCCGACAGATTTAGTGTCGCAGTCGAGGTTCGATTCTTGTCCAGTGTAGACTGCTAAATATACTAATTTTCTAGAGTCTGGGTGTCGGTGAAATGTAACACTAAACTAGGGCACTTTGGGGAGCGTCCGCTAATTTTGTTACACAAACTTTACTAGTAGAAGTTGGGTAATAATTTATTTACAAGTGTTGCGAGATGGATTTTGCCTGGGGAAGAATTTTCCGACCAGTCCGGAATGGAGAACTTTTACTACTTTATTCTCTCGGCCGCGAGGCAGGAGTAGCGAAGTTCTCGCTGTGTATCCATTGAGTTTAAGGTCAGAAATAATAACTGTAGTCTTAAGTTTGGCTGCAGGAATGAAGTAAAATTAGGTTAGGGCACTGTGGGGAGCGTCCACTAAATTAATAGTTACTGTAACACACATTTTTAGCAGTGTTTTGTGAGAGAACTGGCCAGGGCGGGCCTGTTCAGCTAGCTTGTCCGTGATTGATTTTCTTGCTGCAGAACGGCGTGTCTTGCGCTGCAATTGCCTGAGGTAGTTATTTGGGTGTGGATTTAAGCTCAATTAACCCTAGAACTCTGTCTGGTAAAATTTCCTTTACACACTGTCTGGGGTCATATATGACCCCATACTATAAATAACTGATAAAGGATGTTAATAATTATTTCAAAATTCAATTCACTTAAATTACTTTTTATTTGCAACAAAGGATCATTTTAAAGCTTTTTTTTAGTCATTATTGATAACTATGAATTCAAATAAAAATTGTAACAGTGCATTAATGCAAATAAATGCAAACAACTTCCGGACACCAAAGCAATGTCATCCTTATTGCACATTCCTAGTATTGGTGTGTTGCAAATGTCAAATTAGTATCCTTAGTTACAATAGTTAGACATTCGAACTAGTTTTTACAGTAAAAATAAAACAAAAATTGAAAGTCCAACATTTATAATGACCTGCCGACGTTGATCAAACATTTTCAGAAATATCGTCAACCATTTTCGCAAATGTTGACAAATGTATTATTATAGCTTACTGACTGTTTTTTGTCAAACAGGAGTTTAAAGAATAATCCATATAATAAAATGTGGAGTATAAAATAAAAGTTGACATTGATTGCTTGTGTCGTTCCAACACTTTCATTATTTTTCTTGTAATATTCACTATTTTATCTTGTTGTATATGTTCCTTACTCGGAGTAACTAGTGATGCTACAACAATGTGAGTAGGTCTTTACATGGTAAAAATTCAATAAAGTACCTGAAAACATTTATACTAACTACCAACAAAATTTTCATCAGATATTGTTCTGTCGATTGTCAACATCTCATATTGTCAATTATTTACATTTATGTTGAATGGTACATCAATTTGAGTTCAAAACTACAAATTTAAAATTCAAAGAAAAAGTTACATAAATAATATATATATACAACTGCCAACATATTCAAACAACTTCAATAAAATTTTTCCACATGCGTTTTCACTGGTTTGTATGTTGATTCACAAATCCACTTTACAAGTTACATAATTGTTTGAGTTAGAATACTATATGTTCAATTCAAAATTCACTTATACATATATAGAAACTGCCAAAGTCATTCAAACACTTTCATCAGAATTTGTTTCAGAGTCATCTTCACAGTTTTTGCAGGTTATAACTGTTTGAGAACTTTCCTTGCAGACAAATACATTACACCTTTTGCAGACCGATGTGTATTTTGTGTCCTTTGACCGGGGCACATGAAGCATCTACCTCGCTTTCATCTGCTTGTTTGGTGCTAGTTCTGGATTCCCTTTTTCTAGCAGGTAACCAAATCCACACATTTTGATGCTTCTTGCTATTGCTTTGTTCCTTGCTTGTGGTAAACTCAAACGATGCTCCACTTGTGGCTTGGCCATTTCTTTTGCCAACTTCATTAGAAAAAGACGTCTCTCCGTTTTCTCCAAGGCTTCGCAGAAGAGCCTGTGTGCATTTAGCGCAGCAAGATCTACAAGATCGTAAAATACCACCAATGGCCAACGTTTTGTGCCCTTTTTCACTGAATAATGACAGCTAGCTTGATCTAGTGTATCAACACCTGATTTTGTCGAGTTGTAAAACAATACAACTTCCGGTTTCCTTTTCAAGTTGTTTTCTACAGGCACTGTAAATGACTGATGCTGTGTCGATAAAAGAAGTACCGCCTTATTTTTTTTGTACATACGAAACTAACATTGTCTTGCTACCATGAGCAAATATGGTGGTGTTTTCGTCTCTACTCTTCGAAGGCAACATCTCGTTTGGAATTTCCTTTCGTGATGACCGTAGAGTACCTACGAGAGTTAAATTCATTTCCAACAATTCTTGGCTTAGGTCAAAGCTAGTGAAAAAGTTGTCTGTAGTAATGTTTCTTCCACTTTGAGCCAGATGTTGCACTAAATCTATGACTACTCTCTTGCCTTGATTCACATCTCGTACATCACGTTTTCCAGTGTACAGCTGAAGATTAACCAAGTAACCATTTTCACGGTCTACGGCACACCAAATCTTGATGCCGTACTTGCCTGGTTTGGAAGGAATGTAGACCTTGAAACTGCATCTACCTCTGTATACACAAATATGTTCATCTACAGTAATGTTACTGGAAGGAATAAACAATATTTTACACTGCACGACAAACAAATCAAATATCTCTTGTATAGGTTCAGCCTTATTTCCTGTCCTTTCTTATCTTTCAAGTCTTGTGTTGCGGTCATCGAAACGAAGGGAACGCAAAATTGCCTGAAATCGTACACGTGACATTGTAGCACGTAAAAGAGGGATGCCATATTCACAATTCCAAAATTCCTCAATGGGTTTCCCATGGCCTTTTTGTACACAGTACATAATCAGCAAGCCTAGAAATGAAATTAGCTCACACCTGTCTATGTCATGCCAATCAATCAATTTTCCAGACATCTTGAGTTCATTTCCTCTTTGATTCGTACACCGAACTATAATGTCTAACATTTCATCAGTAAAAAACTGTTTGAAGCAATCAATAGCAGAGTTAATTACAACTGTAGCAGGAATACCTGATATGTTGCGAGATGGCAACCTACGAACAGTTGGTTCTTTAGTACTCCACAGAATATTTCGACTTCTACTTACAATTGTTGCATCTTCCGTTTGCTCTTCTTCATCTTTACTTCCCTCCGAAATATTATTCTCTTCAATTTCTAGTTCATTCACGCAAATTTCATCACTTTGTTCTATTTGTGTTTCTGTTCCACCGTCATCAGCATCACTGCCATCCGAATCACTGCCACTATGAAATAAATCTTCCATAGCTTGTTCTGCACTGTAGCCACGTGCAAATGTTACACCTTCCATTTTATTGAATTACAACATATACACACAAATGAAGGTTAGCAAACAGTGAAGTTACAACAAAGTTAGATAACAATATCAGCAAAGCTAAATACCAGAATCTTATATTTGCTAAAAATGTGTTGCCAACTACATTTACCAAAATCAGTGTAACAAACACATGATTACCATAATCATTGTTGCCAACTCATGTTTAGCAAATTCAGTGCTGCCAACTCATGTTTACCAAAATAACGGTTGCCAAATCATGTTTACCAAAATAACGGTTGCCAAATCATGTTTACCAAAATCAGTGTCAGCTGATATATAACAATCATTGCTGCCAACTGTACCAATATCATTGTTGCAAACTCATGCATACCAAAATTATTGTTTCAAACTTATATTTACTAGAATCATTGTTACCAATTCATGTTTTCCAAAATAATTGTTGCCAACTCATATTTACCCAAATCAGTGTCAATTGATGTATACCAAAATCATTGCTGCCAACTCATATATAGACTACCCAAATCAGTGTCGACTGATGTATATCAAAATCATTGCTACCAACTCATGTTTACCCAAATAATTATTGCCAACACATGTTTACCCGAACCATTGTTGTCAACTCATATGTTAAAACTCAAATCAGGGTTTTCAACTCATGTTTACCAAAATCAGTATTACCAGCTCATGTTAGCTAAATCAATGTGCCAGCTCATGTTTTCCAAAATGAGTGTTGCCAACTAAATTTTACTAAAATAAATAAGACTTCTTGTTTGCTATAATTACTATTACCAACTCATGTACACTAAATTAATGTCGGCAACTCATGTTTCACAAAATCAGTACTGCCAACTCATGTTTAGCATAATAAATATTGCCAATTCGTGTATGCCAAAATAAGTGTTTTGAACTCATGATCACTAATATTTAGTGTTGCCATCTGATTATTTCTAAAATAAGTGCTCTCGGTTCGTATTTACCAAAATTTTTTAAAACTAAATCCCCGTAAGAATATCGATAAATCATGATTTTCAAATCTGTATAGCCAATCATTTTCATAGGAATTTGTGAGAAGCACACTGGTATTAGTTATTTCTATAAAAAAAAATTTAATCTGTCTGGGGTCATAAGTGACCCCAACATAAATTATTGGCAATTTATGACTAAATATGTGAGTAGAATTTGCTTGAAATTTTAGTAAGTAATCTGTATGCCTGTCTAAGAAAAGTCATTGAATTTCAAAATCGTCGATTAAATCTATGACCTTGTTTTAATCTCAAAATAATCGTTGGGGTCTTCAATGACCCCAGACACAGCCTTATGGTTAAGCCGATAAATGTCTGGGAGTTATTTGAATTGTAATTATTTATTATTTTAGTTTTATATTCCTAATTACGTTTTAGTGTGTCGATTCGCGTATTATTTATGGCGGTTTTTCCGCGAGCATGTGCTTAGGGCGTTTATCATTTTATAATCTAATTTGTAATTGCCTAGTTTTTTAATTAGTGGGTTGGGGTTTTTCTCTATGGCTTTATAGAAGTCTGCCGTGAGTGATTTTAGGGCCGTGGTGATGTCTTGCATTCCGAGTTCATTATGAATTAGTTTTGTTGGAGTATATCTTGGCACCTTGGTGATTAATCGTAGTTGTAACTTACATAGGTTTGAGCGCGCGGCGTAGCCCCAGGCAGGAGCAGCGTAAGTCATTATATACCGTATGCAGGCCTTATACAGGATTAGTGCGTTTTTAACAGAGATGCTACATTTAGGATGAAGTAAGGGGAATAGTTGTGCCATTCTCCCTTGTGAGGAAGCCTGTTTGGGTTTTATGTGTTGCTGCCATGTTAATTTACTGTCGAGAATGACGCCGAGGTATTTGACTTTGTCTTTATATTTAATTTTAGATTGGAAGAGATTTAATGCGGTGTGGGGGCGGGGGGTTTGTTTAATTAGTCTTCTGGAGAAAATTACTGCCTCAGATTTATCAACGTTTATGGCTGTTCTCCAATTCGTGTACCATAGTTGTAACATGTTTAGAGCTGTTTGTACACGTTTGATTGTTGATTTTAAGTTAAAAGAGCTGGCGTAGATCATTGTGTCGTCCGCATAACATGCTATACTTGAGTGGGGGGTAGTTGGCAGGTCTGAGACGTATATATTAAATAGTATGGGGCCTAAAATACTGCCTTGGGGCACGCCCGCGAGAATTGGCCTGGGAGTGGATTTCGCACCTGGAATGCTCGTGTAAAACGTGCGGTGGCCGAGATAAGATTTTATGGTCTTAATGTAGCGGTTCGGTAGTTTGCAATTGAATAGTTTGTAAATGAGTCCCGTGTGCCAAATGCGATCAAATGCTTTTTCTATGTCTAGAAATGCTGCTACTGTATACTGTCTCCAATTAAATGAGTTTGTTACATCTTCTACGATGCGCACTAGTTGATGGGTTGTAGAGTGGTTTTTACGGAAGCCAAATTGAAAGTCGGGTAAAATGTTTTAGTGTCCATTCATCATACTGAAGATGCTAAATACGAAGTCGGCAGCAAGACGAATTCAGACTGTTTGCTCTACGGTAGGATCGTTCCAGGCAGTAAATAGATTGCATAAATCCTGCGCGATCTGGGCGTTGACTATGTGGGTGTTTGCAGCTGTTTGAAGATTGGAGTGAAGGATGTTTGCATTCTTTATGTTGGTGCTGATGGTGTTTTCATCGAGTGAGACTGGAAGTGCTGGTAAGGAGATAGCGTTTGTGGCAGTTACGTGGGTGTTGTTACTTGGAGACGTATTTTCTGGAGTGCTGTCTGAAGATTTCGTGGGTTGAGGGGCAGGGGTTCGATCCAGCTGCATGGCATTTTCTACTGCGGTCTCGTCCTGTTGTGTGAGGTGTTTGGTCTGCTTCATGCAGTCCTGGGCAGGGGTTTGGTTGGAAGTCGGTGGAGGATTTACATTATTTTTATCCTCTTAACCTTGCGCGCACTGTTTGCCTTGAGTTTGCGGGACATAAACGCCTCGGGTGCGGGGCTGCCAGGCTCTCGGAAGAGGGAATTGCTCGTCATAGACAGCACCCTGGAGGGACTGAAACCTGTTATAGCTCTCAGGTATTAGCCTCGTCGTCTCCTGGTGCCAGTCTGGTGGGTGTTGTTGAGGTGAACGTCTGTTTGTCCCCACTGTGGTCTAGTCTTGTTGCTGCCATGTGCCCTGCCAGTGAGGGGGCGGGGGGTGTGGTCTTGCAGGGGCTTTCTGGCGAGCTGGTTTTCGCCGCGGGATTTCTCTGCGTTACCCTTGCGGTTGTCTCTTATTCCGCTCGCGTACATAGGCCTCACAGTGTCGGTATCTGGCATTGTGTGGCTGTTTACAGTTCACACATTTTGCGGCATTGGTGCAATTGTTTATTCTGTGATGTCCGGAGCAGTGAGGACAGACGACCTGAAAGCGGCACTGTGCCGTCACGTGTCCGAATCTATAGCATTTGCTGCACTGCATTGGCGAATTTGGGTGTCTGTAGGGTACAACATGCACTGGCAGGCGAAGCACTGACTTCAGGGACATTACTTTTTCCTCGCCGCCCTGAGAAACATATTTAATGGTTGCCTGTGTTTCTGTCGTTCAGCTGGTGTACTACTATTACTGGTATGTTGTGTTGGATAAGGTCAGTTGTTATGCGGGCTACACTGGTGCCGGCTGGAATGTCCTTGATAACAACTTTTCAAGACATACAGCCGCGGCCCTCGATACAAAAAATTCTACGCCTGTTTTTTCAATCAGTTTTAGTCCTCGGTGGTAGTGTTCGATACTTTGGAATGTGTACATTGTGCCTCTGTCACTGTTCCGCACTTGAAAGTTTAAATTGTCTGCTAACAAGGCATCTGACATTAAATGGTAAGGGTGGCTGGGGCTGCGCATTACAGTAATGGGCGCACTTCTGAACAATGGTGTGTCAGGTGGATTTTCACAGTTGGGTTGAGTGGTTTCTTCAGGTGTTGGCTGTTGTGAAACTGTAACATGGTGATTAAGACTTTGCACTTTGGTGACTAAGTGTTCCATAGGTTCACCTGACTTGCGTTTGTGGGACGTTTCTGGTGTAGCAGAGCAAGCTGCCATGGTAGCGTCCAGAGGCACGTCCATGGCAGTAGCCTTAAGGGCAGGCCTATCACGAAATGCCTACTGGAGACAGAAAACGACCGTCACGATCTACCCACTGCCATCCTCCCGGGGTTAGTTAGCCGGGAGATTAAGGCTATGCCGCGAGGTGCTGCACCTCCGGTGGTTTCGTGTGTTAATCCTCAAACAGTGCTGTAACTGGTGAAGGGAGCTGGTTTTTACATCCGTGATGTTTCACTGACAACAACAGAATGGCTGGTCCCGGTCGTCTCTCTGGTCCTGGTCGAATGCCGCTTGCACGACCATGTGGCAGCTTATATAGCCCCTCGGGAGGGTGGAGTGGGGCGCCAGGGGCGGCGGCTGGTCACGTGTTAGCCTTCCCCGCCTCGCTCCCTCCTCAGAGCACACAGCCTAGACGATAGGTGCGGAAGCGGAGTATCGCTCGCCGGGGCCGCCCTCTCTAACACCATCTGGCACTCTTTTACGACTTGCGCGCTTCCACACACGTCTTTTATTACGGCAATGCCGGCGGCGCGCTAACGTAAACAAACACGAGTGCTGTGCTGGGGGAGGGGGGAGTTGCCTAAACAAACAACCCCACGTTGCGGCCAAATTGGCCCGCCGCAACACAATATGTTCTGACTTTGGCAAAACCCTAATTATTATTACTAACATGTATATACCTGCAGGAATTCTTGAAAGAACAGAAAGATTATGCCTTTAATGTTGTTTTGGAGACCTACTTAACTCTGCTTTTTATGGTTGCAACACAAAATTTGCGCCTGCGTTTTGTATGAGTTGCGCCACAACGGAATTAAGTACTTACATAAATGCAATAGAAGGCCCATTTGACCTGCTGTACACTTGCTCTGCTCTGCATGGATGCATTTAGCAGGTGGTGATATTTAATCGGGACCCAGGATGTTTTACAATAATTGACAATACAGTCACCAGTGGGTAGTTTCTTCAAAATGTTTTCTACCTCATGCATGACTTCACTCTTAAACTATTGTTGGGAAAATATAAATTAAATATAACAAAAATAAAAATAAGTCTGACAATGAAACAATTTTTTCCCAATTTCATGACTTGATAATATAATATCTTCAGTTGATGGAAAACAAGCAGTAAGGTAGGTCATATAATTTTCCTCACAAAATGTTAGTATTTTTCCCCACGAGATGTAAATATACAAAAACCTTGTTACTTGATTTGTGGAATTTGATTTTTCTAAACGTGTCCGTATAGTTGGAAATGTTCTGTAGCTTACATTTTAAAAAATGTATACATTTTATTTTGTTTATATCGTTTTTTAATAATTTATGATAAGGAACACTGTCAACCAAGTCCCTACAAAACGCAACGTCTCATAATTACTTCATTTTTTACAGAATATACGATTATTTTCACGTATGATGTAAAGTGCACATAAAATGTAGGTTACAGAGCAAAACAAGTCCAAAATCGGCCCTTCTAATTATGCCTAAATCTCACTGAGGAAATAGGACTACCATTTATGTTTACATTCTAGGGTTGTAGGATGTAATGTAGCCATACCATGCCTTGGAAGCAGTGATTGTCTAGCAAGGTTATAGGCACTAAGCCTTACACAGTGTAGGTTATACTTAAATTTACATACCTGATAATTTCCAAATTTGTTCGGAATAAAGGTTGAGTCATTTCGTAACAGGACTAAGACAGTCTGAACTAAGATTTCCACGATTAAGTAGATTTATTGTTCGTATATTCACAAAACTGAAAAAAAGTGACAGCCTGCCCTTAAACTCTACAAAAACATAGCAAACCCCTACCAAAACACTAGTGTATCTAAACACTAACCATAGTAAAAAAAATAACACAATAAAAAAAAGGAATGCAAACAATACATAAAAATACTCTTCAACAATTGACGTCATTTAATTGCGTAGGAAAATGGCGGACCCTAGGAAATCATTGCGTTTACGAAAAGTAACCTATTAGATCTTCAGTTTTACTCTACCTAGGGTAACCTCGTGAACTTTTGAACAGGGTTCTTTACAAGAGTCACGCGACTAAAACCCGGAAATAAAATTAAATGTCTTGACGGTCAAAGAAAGACATGTGGAGATACCATATCCTGGTTTACATACTATTTATGTGTGTATTTTGAAGTCAATATTCAATGTATGTTTAAGACAGATCACATGTACCTTATTATCAACTATAATCTTTAAATGCAGTTAATTGTCCAATGACATCCTTTTTTCTTATTTACTAATGAAATTGTACTATGCAAAAGATATGCAAGTTATCATTGATAATTGTTGCGAAAAATCAAGTGCATGTGATCTCTCTATTTCAATGTCAGGGTATGTATTGTAATTTTTAATATCGAATATTACGTTTTGAATTGCTTGTCCATGAAAAGGAAGTATATTTGAAACCTGATTACATATTTATTAAGATGTTTATCAGGCAGTTTTGTTTGTGGACAATTCTTAAATTGCAACATAGCCATCGCAAATAAGGCTGTGTTAATTTTTTTAGTTGATCAGAATAAGTAATATGGTAACATGTACTGTTTTAACTCTATAGTGATTGTCCATTGATTCTAAATAATTTCGAACATTTACTGACCTCTGAATATTTATTTGGTGTCCTTCGTTTCATGCCATGAATCCCTGAGTTAAAAACACACATTACTCCAATAGTGCCTGTTCATATTATTTTTTTCTGAGTTTGTGTTTGTCATATGTGTACTTCAATGCAAAAAAGGCGAAACCCAAAAATCTAGACTGGCCGAACATGCATGGGAAAATAGCCACAAAATCCTTTGGGAAGAATCTAAACCACTTACACAGGAAACTGACAAAATTAAAAGAAAAATAAAAGAATCAGCCTATATTATCAGCAATAGTAATATTTTCAGTCAACAGAGCATTGAATTAAAAATATGTGGATCCC
>PNEQ01087582.1:0-12190 GCA_003012365.1 Medauroidea extradentata | reverse complement strand
TGGGATAAGAGCGGCTGTGCTAGTCTCAGCTCAGCACGGAGACTTCAACGAGTGAGAGATAACCTGTAAAACACTCCACACACAGTCATTGTGGCGGTAAATATTGATGACTTGGTCTATCATAAGCTCGCATCATCATACAGACTGGGATAAGAGCGGCTGTGCTAGTCTCAGCTCAGCACGGAGACTTCAACGAGTGGGAGAGTACTCTGCTTATTCAGTAGTACCATTTTGAAAACTAAATAATTTACTGGTAAAATAAATAAAAAACTACCTAAACTGAACCCTGCCATCTAGCATTTACAAACATTTAGACCTACGCCTCGCCCACCGGGGCAACGCCATGCTCACCGAAACTCAAAGTCCAACAAAAAGCTCTAACCGAAAAGAAGATCACCGAAAAAAGGACACAAAAGCTTTAATAATCTAAAAGCTCCACATGTAAAAAAAAAACCCAAAGTATCCAAAAGCTCGCCAAAACATGTCTGGCCGGTATTTATAACTCTTGGTCGCAATATTAGATGATTTACCCACTGGAATGATCAACACTGATGATTCCAGACTGGCGTGACATTTACTCTGTGTCTGTCCCACAGGGCACGCACTAGTCGGCTATGTCTGACGTCACAGGAGATGGAACTGCCCTGGACTGGAACGACAGAAATTTGCTGTTCTACACACTCCTGCCCTACTACAGAAGTTAATGTGGGCCAAGGGAGAGGGGAGTGTTAACAGAGGCGACCAGTACCCCCATAGCCCAGGAATCCAAGACCATTTCCGGCCAAAACCTCCAAAAAATTTGCCCAAAGCTGAATTTTGGCACACTTAGAGAGTCGAGCATGCTTAAAAACATATCACAACTTTGCCGCTCAAAACCATGTGTGTCACATCGAAATAGTGCAACAAAGTCATAAATGACGCATTAGTGCAGCGTTATACTTAACTGCTGCCATGAGGCGTAACTTTTACCGTACAATTAAAACAAATTGTTCAAAATAATCTCTAAATTCTGTTCTACGTAAATATGTTAAGAAATGCCTAAAAATGTTATGTTAACTATACACCGTAAAACAACGAAGTGAAGGAATGTATTATTTCATCATAGTTGTGGAAATTCGGCAATGATTATCAGCAAAACTAAATGTCTACGTGAAAAACATGCCGAGTATATTTTGTCGCCTATTCTTTCAGCTTTATATTGGAATGTCAGTGAACAAGTTAGCGTATTTCGTTGGATCACTAGAGCAGTCCGAACGTCGTAGTGTACCAGGTTCGGCGCGGCGGACAGGTCAAGCAGCTAATACAGAATGGGTGCGTGTATTTCCAGGAATTCCACACGTCTAGGGTTATAAACACGCCTACTTAGGCACACAAATGTCTTCTGTTTAGTCTGTATCGATTCTCGTCAGATTTATGACAGGTTACTGCAATTATCGGTAGCCGGTATCTCAGTGAACCCTAATTTCTCCGAGAAATTTGTAAAAACTTCTCGGCAATATTTTGGAGAGTGTTTTCTTCTTACATAATGTCATTTACAAAAATATAAGAGAACATGTTGTTACCTTAAGCTCTGTAAAATAAACAGGCTACTTTCTTTGTATGAGTGAATTATGAAACTTCATACAGTGCTTGTGAAGATGTCGGTTGAGTCGCAGGTTACTTGTTAAGGATTATGCTCAATGGTGAAAAAATTGTGAAACGTACAAGTGAGTGTAAAAACTACGGAAAAGGAGACTATTTTTTAAATAGAAAATATACCTGTTCCACTGAATGAAGTCTGTTGGGATACAAAGTAAAATAATTTTGTACGTTTAAGATAAACTTTTTGGGAAGACGATTCCAAAAAATCTGTAAGTTTACAAAAATATTGTGAACTTTACAGAATACGTATCGATATACAAATATGTATGTTTATTTTAAAATATTTTTGCATTTTTGTAAATAATAAGTGTCCATTTACAAATAAATTATTTTACATTGTGCAAAAATTATTTGAAATGACACCAAATTTTTTTTTGAAAACCGGTTCCCAAGATTTTTTTGTAGAAATACAAAATACTTTGTAAAATATGACAGGCTTGAAGGTTATTTTGTTTGACATCAAACACTGCTCATAAAATTATGGCTCACTATTCTTCACAGACATTCGGAAAATTTAGACCAATTTATTGACGTGACATTCTTGTTGTAGTACCTAAACTTAGATGTTATGACATAATTTTACGAACACTTTTGGTAAAGTATGAATTTTTTAGTGTGTATTTAAATGAATACAACGGCTATCAGACATCACGTTGCCTTAAAGAATATGGAGAAGGGTGGATGTGTACGCTTTGTTCGATGATAAGCTTCATTTATGAATCTGAATGACTTATACTGCTGTCAAGCAGCAGAAATAACAAATATGGAGAAATTTTGGAAGAAAAGGCAAAATAACCACGTGCACAGAACGGAATATGTGTGTGGAAAGAGGAATTAACCCAGATGTGAAGTCCAGCATCTTTTCGTGAAAATGTCTGGTTTCTATGAATGCGGAAAGCAAGCGATGCTGTCTTTACCAGGTTACAGATATCGTTATAGCAGAAGCTAGATATCACATTTTTTGCAGTAAACGTTTCGCGAATGGTATTTATTTATGCCGAAATAAAAGTTTCAGTGATGGTCGTCCTATCAACACAAACAAAAATTAAAGTTTTGCAAAAATTTGTCCTTTTAAAGAAAAGCTGCGAACGCGATTTTCATTGACAGAACTGTGCGGTTTCAGAGTCAGTTCTGGACGGGAGACATTCTGTAGAAGTTACATGGAAATTAATGGATGAATAGAGATTAGCATGCCAATATCAGCAGTTGGAGGTAAAAATAAGAATTTTAAAAGAAAAACAGAACAGATCCATTTCAGTGCTAAGAGAAACCGTACACAGAGAAAAATATTTGGTACATTCAACTGTGCACTTGTTTGTATATGGCGGAACAAGCGTGTGAAATTTGAATCAACCATATATTTGCTTGCCACTATAGTTTAGTTCTCTCAACAAGAGTGTTTAATCAAATTAAATTTACATTTTGTCAGAACAACAAAACCAATTTTTGATACAAACAACAAAACCAATATTTGACACTTTTCATATGTTGCTATAGCAAATGCCCCCCCCCTGGATTAAAAATTGTATGTGTATAAATATATTTTTGTATTTTTAAATTTAAATAATGCTAACTTAAGCACATAAAACTGAAGTTTTATTATTAAAGTATCTAATTTATACATGCTTAATTAATAAAAAAATATGCAACAAGGTCACTTTCGCCGCAAAACAAAATCTTACCCCCCCCCCTAGAAAAATCTGAAATGACGCCCCTGATTATTGCATGCAATATGTCTGGAGAGCTAGCCAATGCGACTGCGACATGGAGGCTTCCATATGTTGATGTCCTTGAATAAATCAGTGGGGCACACAGTCACAGGCAGTGGTTTGCTTCAGCATATGTCACATCTGTAATCTCAGGATATGCATATACTTCGTGCCCATTTCTTTATTCAAACAGCTCTTGGTCATTTAATATGATGCATGTGATCCGACAAAAATTATTTAAGTAAATCAAAATATAAGTGTTTACAGGATTTTCTGAAAATAAACTTCCAGCATTAGGACGCTGCCAAATTCAGAGCCGTGACGCGAGCAAGAATAGCGACATAAGCTATAAGTTAATTAGTGTTCTACGTGTCTCAATACCTGTCTAACCTACGTACATCCCACCATTATTTTTTCTGTTTTCAGTGAGGCCCGCACTGCCACAAGATTTTTAGAGCTTTTAAAAAATAATATCAAAAATACTCTAAAACGTTTCATAGATTTTTTCCTGTAATTTTGTTCCTATAGCAATATTCTTCTCTTCTAAATGAAGAAATTATTTTCGTCCGATAACGATATCATTAAAAAAGATAGCACCACCGAACATAATTTAACATGCAAATCACTATCCATACTCATGCCATGACACTGGTAGGCAGCGCACTCAATGAACACTGTCTTGTCCAATAGCTGAATTTAACTGTAAATTCAGTCGCACCGTAGATCTATGTTAATACCTCGACCAAATAGGTCACACACGGCAGTGTATCAACGCACGTTTCACAGATTTTGCCGTTTACGAACAATACTTTATTCAGTACATGAAAATACAACACTAAATTACCCTGAGACTTTAAACTATGTGAAAATGTAAGGCACTCTCAGTATATTTTCAAATGTCAAGTGATAATTGTGTTTTTTTTGTAGTTATGTAGTCTTCACTTATTTCTTATTTTGTGTGGTAAACTGTGTTTTAGTTATTTTCGTAGAATTTATATGCTAGGCATAGCAGTATGTGATTTAATGTAATGTTTAATGTATGTATTATAGAATTATGAAAAAAATACTGATTATCACTAAAAATCGGTAATTTAAAAATGGCAAAATTATTTTATGAATTGTAGAGAGTATATAAAACAAAGCAAGAACCCATCCTGATCATAAATTTAAGTGTCATTGATGTCGAGAACGAAAGTGGAATGTAGCAGTAGTTTAACCTATCCGCCGAGGCGAACCTGGTACACTGCGACGCTCGGACTGCTCTAGTGATCCAACGAAATATGTGAACTTGTTCACTGACATACCAATATAAAGCTGAAAGAATGGGCAACAAAATATACTGGGCATGTTTTTCCGTTGACATTTAGTTTTGCTGATAATCGTTGTCGAATTTCCCCAACTATGATAAAATAATACATTCCTTCACTTTGTTGTTTTACGGTGTATAGTTAATATAACATTTTTAGGCATTTCTTAACATATTTACGTAGAACAGAGTTTCTAGATTATTTTGAAGAATTTGTTTTAGTTGTACGGTGAAAGTTACGCCTCATGGCAGCAGTTTAGTGTAACGCTGCACTAATGCGTCATTTATGACTTTGTTGCATTATTTCGATGTGACGCACACGGTTTTAAGCGGTAAAGTTTTGATATGTTATTAAGCATGCTAGACTCTGTAAGCGTGCCAAAATTCAGTTTTGGACAAATTTTGTGGAGGTTAAAACCTTCGTTTCATGGCCTACCAGTAAGCTGCCGCGCGCCGAAAGTACCAGAAAGATCCACAGTGCACGACCACCCGGCTCAGGGGCGTCATTTCAGGTTTTTCCAGGGGGGGCAAGATTTTGTTTTCTGACGACAGTGACCTGGTTGCATCTTTTTTATTAATTAAGCATGTATAAATTAGATACTTTAATAATAAAACTTCAGTTTTATGTCCTTAAGTTAGCATTATTTACATTAAAAAATACAAAAACTATATTTATACACATAAAATTCCAAATCCAGGGGGGGGGCATTTGCCCCCCTGTAGCCCCAAATGACGCCCCTGACCCGGCGACATGACCACATCCATCACCTAACCCCTCACCCGCCTACAAACTAACTTTAGGCCATCGATCTGCGTGCACTATTGGGACACTGCCCACAAACGAATCTACAAGCGTGACAGTGAAAATAACCTCTGCAACCTTCCAGGAACAGTGAACTAAAAAAAAATCTCAAACTGGGAGACTGTAACAGAACTCTCTAGACCTTCACAATCCCAAATGTATGTAGTGACATCCCGAAAACTGAATACTCTTTAAAATTATAAATATAAAATAATTTTACCACCTAATTTGAATATGGATGAAAAGAAAAAACCAAAAAATAATACACCGAAATTTACAATCGTGACAGTATATTCTCTGCACCATGCAGACAGGCGTGAGACTGTGTTCCTGAACTCAGTTCAGTACGGAGACTTCAATGAACCAGAGACACACATTCATAGTTGAGGGAAACATTGACGACTTGCTCTATCATATACTTGCAGCATCAGGCAGACAGGAGTGAGAGAGACTGGGTTAGTCTCAACTCAGCACGGAGACTTAAACGAGCGAGAGACAACTTGTAAAACACGCCCACACTGTCATAGTGCCGGGAAACATTGATGACATGGTCTACATATGCTCGCAGCATCATACAGACAAGGGGGAGAGAAGCTGTGTTAGTCTTGGCTCAGCATGGAGACTTCAACGAACCAGAGACCACTTGTAAAACACACCGCACAAGGTCGTTGTGGCGGGAAACATTGACGACTTGGTCTATCATATGCTCGCAGGATCATGCAGACAGGCATTAGACTGTGTTAGTCTCAACTCAGCACTGAGACTTCAACGAGCGAGAGACAACTTGTAAAACACACCCACACTGTCATAGTGGCAGGGTGGGAATTGTGCCGGACGATGCCGCTGGTCGGCGGGTTTTCTCGGGGATCTCCCATTTACCCCGCCCTTTCATTCCGGTGGTGCTCCATATTCACCTCATGTCACCCCTCACCAGCGCTTAAGACCTCGATGTTAAGCGCTAACCAAAATGTCTCACTCACTCATAGTGGCGGGAAACATTGACGACTTGATCCATCATATGCTTGCAGTAACGTGCAAACAGGAGTGAGAGAGACTGTGTTAGTCTCAGCTCAGCGTGGAGACTTCAACGAGCCAGAGACAACTTGTAAAAAAACACCACACACGGTTACAGTGGCGGGAAACATTGACGACTTGGTCTATATATGCACGCAGCAACATACAGTCAGGGGTGAGAGCAGCTGTGTTAATCTCAGCTCAGAACAGAGAATTCGACGAGCACATCTGTAAAACATGCCACACACGTTCATAGAGGCGGGAAACAATGACGACTTGGTCGAGTTTGTGCTCACAGCATCATGCAGACATTAGTGTGACTGTGTTAGTCTCAGCTCAGCACGGACACTTCAACGAGCAAGAAACAACTTGTAAAACACGCCACAGAAGTTCATTGTGTCGGGAAACAATGCCTTCTTGGTCCAGTTTGTGTTCACAGCATCATGCAGAGATAAGTGGGTCTGTGTTAGTCTCAGCTGAGCACGAAGACTTTAACGAGCGAGAATCAACTTGTAAAACAAGCCACACATGGTAGTAGAGGCGACAAACAATGACGACTTGGTTCAGTTTATGCTCAAAGCATCTTGCAGACAGGAGTGAGACTGTGTTAGTCTCAGCTCAGCACGAAGACTTCAAGGGGCGAGAAACAATTTGTAAAACATGCCAAACACAGTCTTTGAGGCGGGAAAATTTATGACTTGGTCTATCAAGATGTTACAAGTTGTGGCTAGGTACGATTGGGGAAGAAAAACTTATGTCAATAATGATTAATCACAATTAAATAAATGACAAGAAAACAAATAACTACTATTTTCATAACGGTTATAATATCTAACTAATAATTCTATATAAGTTCTCTGTACACGAAAGTCTTTCTAATCACTCACAATGGTGGACCCAATGAACGGGAACCGATGAATCTCTTGTGGCCCTGAAATACCTTCGTCGCACTACTTGAAACAATCCAACATGCCAGATATCCTCGAACACTTGTCGCAACCCAGTATTTCTTGCAACTCGTCACCACCATTTGAACTCACACCAGGTACCTGCCAGCCAAAAACTTTATCTACTCTTCCGCAGCATTCGTTTATATCCTTACTCTAGTATCTCGAAATCTTTCGGCAAGTCTCTTATCTCAAACCTCTTGAAAGGGTGTCGCATCAGAGTCAAGCACCACCCCGCAAAATAGAGTACGAACAGGAAAACTCTAGACCACGATATCTTATTCTGTTACTCGATATTGGGATGCAGGTAGCCGCACCGCACATGGGCGGCACAATGTACGCCGAACCTCTTTGCTCTTGCTGCTGCTATATCAGCGAACACTGCTTTCCGATTATCGCGGCGTGAAGGTGGTTGTAGTTGCGTCACTCAGGGTAATACGAGCCGTACAGAGCACACTGAGGTCTCTTAGTTCTGCCGCCCCTGAATCTTCTTTCACCACTCAGTCAACGAGTCACGGCGCCATGAGGGTCTCTTAGCTCTGCCGCCACTGTATGTTCTTTAACCGCTCAGCTAGATAGTCGAGCCGGCGCCACGGGGTCTTTTAGCTCTGCCGCAACTGTATCTTCTTCCACCGCTCCGCCAGATAGTCGCGGCACCACGAGGGTCTCTTAGCTCTGCCACCACTGTATCTTCTATCACCGCTCAGCCAGATAGTCGCGGGGCCACGGGCTATCTTAGCTCTGCCGACACTGTATCTTCTTTCACCGCTCAGCCAGTTAGTCGCGGCGCCACGAGGGTCTGTAAGCTCTGCAACCACTGTATCTTCTATCACAGCTCAGCCAGATAGTCGCGGCACCACAAGTTCTCTAAGCTCTGCCACCACTGTATCTTCTATCACCTCTCAGCCAGATAGTTGCGGTGCCACGGGCTATCTTATCTCTGCCGACACTGTATCTTCTTACATCGCTCAGCCAGATAGTTGCGGCACCACAGGGTCTCTTAGCTCTGCCAACACTGTATCTTTTTTCTCCGCTCAGCCAGATAGTTGTGGTGCCATGGGCTATCTTAGCCCTGCCAACACTGTATCTTATTTCACCGCTCAGTCAGATAGTTGCGGCACCACTGGGTCTCTTAGCTATGCCACCACTGAATCTTCTTTAACCTCTCAACTAGATAATAGCAGAGCCACGGGGGTCTCTTAGCTCTGCCACCACTGTATTTTCTTTCTCCGCTCAGCCAGATAGTTGTGGTGCCACGGGCTATCTTAGCCCTGCCAACACTGTATCTTATTTCACCACTCAGTCAGATAGTTGCGGCACCACTGGGACTCTTAGCTATGCCACCACTGTATCTTCTTTCTCCGCTCAGTCAGATAATCGCGGCACCACGGGGTATCTTAGCTCTGCCACCACTGAATCTTCTTTAACCTCTCAACTAGATAATAGCAGAGCCACGGGGGCCTCTTAGCTCTGCCGCCACTGTATCTTATTTAACTGCTAGGCCAGAAAGCCACGGCGCCATAAGGGTCTCTTAGCTCTGCAGCCACTGTATTTTTTTTCACTGCTCAGCCAGATAGTCGCGGCGCCACGGGGGTCTCTTAGCTCTTCCTCCACTGTATTTTCTATATCCCTTCAGCCAGAAAGTTGCGGCGCCACTGGGTATCTTAGCTCTGCCGCCACTGTATCTTCTTTCTCTTCTCAGTCAGATAGTTGCGGAGTCACGGGGTCTCTTAGCTCTGCCGCCACTGTATCTTCTTTCTCCGCTCAGCCAGATAGTTGCGGCACGTCGGGTTATCTTAGCTCTGCCTCCACTGTATTTTCTATCTCCGTTAGGCAGAAAGTTGCGGCGCCACGAGATGTCTTAGCTCTGCCACCACTGTATCTTCTTTCTCTGCTCAGCCAGATAGTTGCAGCACGGCGGATATCTTAGCCCTGCCGCCACTGTATATTCTTTCTCCGCTCAGCCAGATAGTTGCGGCACGTCGGGGTATCTTAGCTCTACTTCCACTGTATCTTCTATCACCGCTCAGCTAGATAGTTGTGGCACGACGGAGTTTCTTAGCTCTGCCGCCACTGCACCATCTTTCTCCGCTCAGCCAGATAGTTGCGGCACGACGGGGTATCTTAGCTGTGCCGCTGCTGTATTTTCTTTTACCGCTAAGAGAAACAGTCGCGGTGCCACGGGTTATCTTAGCTCTGCCGCCACTGTATCTTCATTCACGACTCAGCCACATAGTCGCGGTGCCACGGGGTTCTATTAGCTCTGCCGACACTGTATCCTTTTTCTCAGCTAAGCCAGATAGTTGTGCCTTGCAGCAATATGCTTGCAGCAACATGCAGACAAAATTGGGACTGCGTTAGTCTCAGCTAAGCACGAAGACTTCAACGAGCGAGAAAAAACTTGTAAATCACACCACACATGGCCATAGTGAGATTGACAACATCGTCATAGATATGCGCTTCTCGACAATCCTGAGTGTGTCTCATACTGTTGTCTACATATACATACAAATGTAGCAAACTGACCTTTGCCCTGTAACCGCTCCTCTTTCAACTTTGCTTTCTTTTCTCTGCCTGCGACGAAAGGCCCAAACTCAAGAAGTTACAGCAACAGTGGGAAATATATGCAACTGATTCGTATAGTGGATAAATAAGCCGATCTTCTATACGTTAACGTCTTAATAAATAACTTATACATGAATTCTTACAGTAAAGAAAAGTAAGTAAATAGCAACAGAACACAATATCGAGTGAGAAGAAGGTGGGAACGTAATTAATATACAAGCGTATATATATATATATATATATATATATATATATATATATATATATGCATGGTGAGTCGGGAGGTACGGTACATGCTTTGAGGGGTGATAGTACTGTTTATTCTAAAAAAAAAAATTTTCTAATAAACATATGACGTTTTTTCTAAACCATTTCAGAGAAACCGAATGAAAACAACAGGGAACGGGGTAAGTGCAGGTGAGAGTAAATCACACAACTGTTATCTTACGTTGTGTGTAATTTTGTACATTTACACACGGTGGCACTCTATGCATGGTGCAGTAGTTTTCCTCAGTCACAGTCCTACAGTGCTTGCCCTAGTATTGGGAACTACAGTGTTGGTACGTGTACAGTGAATATAGTTCAGTGTAGTCAAAAATGCCACAGGTCTTCACACATGCAGAGTGTGCTGACATTATGTTTGTGTATGGTTTCTCCGATGGGAATTCCAGAGCCGCTGTTCGTGAGTACGAACGACGATTTCCTAATCGCAGAGTTCCAGATAGCAGGGTGTTTAGCAGGATTGCGTGACCGTGGTACGCTTCCTAGCGTAAATATTGTATCCGAACATGCCGTACAACAAGCTCTTAATGAAGTTGAGAACATTTGTCAGGTACTAGAACGCAGCCCAACAACTAGCTCGAGAAGAATTGCTGCTCAAGTAAAGCAATGTACTAATGAACTCAGATCAGCAATACAGCAGCTGTCTATCAGAGCAGCAAAATGCATTGAAGTTGGTGGTGGGTTGTTTGAACATGTTCTGTGAGTAAATATACACAAATAAACAAAAACATACGATAACAGTATCGTGATTTACCGTCACCTACACATTTCCCGTTCCTTGTTGTTTTCATTCGGTTTCTCTTAAACGGTTAAGAAATGGGCATATGTTTATTAGGAACATTTTGTTCAGAATCACCAGTACTATCACCCCTCAAAGCATATACCTTTCCTCCCGACTCACCCTATATATATATATATATATATATATATATGTGTGTGTGTGTGTGTGTGTGTGTGTGTGTGTGTGTGTGTGTGTGTATGTATGTGTGTGTGTCAGTTTTGCTGCTGGAAAGAGAAGGACGGAGGAAACGGGAAATCCCCAAGAAAACCCGTCCGCCAGCGACATCGCCCTGCCTGATTCCCACACTGAGAAAAATGGATTGTTACTCCAAACATATAAATAAGGTTGATATTAATTTTGTTGCAACAAATAAATTACTGTTAATTTAACAATCGTAACGTTGAAGTTACTACTGGAATTTATTTGCTTTGACAGTAAAAATATGTTGAAATAATTTATTTAAATCAAACTTATGTTTGGTTCGTTATGATAATTTTTTCAATAGATGTTATACTTAACAATACGTGCATTTGATTTTACTCCAAATATTTGTTCCTATTAAATTACGAAACATAGTTTGCATATACTATTATATTTACTTTCTTTTACTATCATATTTACTTGAATCAGCAGTATTTATGATACGCTATACAAATTCGGTAAATTGAACCACGCAGATATTAAAACAAAAAACGATTTTGTTGGAAGCGACGAAATATGTCCGTCCGAGAAGTCGTTTTTGTAATGACAGTAATTTAGTACACACGTGTCAGCTGTTACACACACTATGATTTAGGAAACTTGTCACACATATTTTTAAGTATAGGTATTTACTACATTTGTAGAGTATTGAATTTTGTGTTCATTTGTATAATCACGTTAGATTAAATGACTAAAGATAACTATAATGGTTAAAAACATTTTGCCGAGTGCACACGAGTGTAACTGAATCACTATTTTATTAGAATTACGTAAATATAAAAATTAAACTGTACGTTTGTAAGTTTCAAGTGGTCTAGGGGTAACATGCGTGGTCTTTAATGTAAAAGTTGTAGGATCCGCGTGTGTATGTATATATATATATATATATATATATATATATATATATATATATATATATATATATATATATATATATATATA
>PNEQ01087564.1:0-20724 GCA_003012365.1 Medauroidea extradentata | reverse complement strand
TTGTTAAAATTCCAGTAACCAAACAAATGACGCTCTCCGTTGCAGGTCTGAAATTGGGTGTCGCCAATATGCGGTTTATAAATTACCCAACGATGACCGATTTCTATATATTCGTACTTCTCAGTTTTATCCGGTCTAAATTTAACTAGATTGAAATTTGAAAATTCTTTACTCATAACAGCGGGAGTGTTGTCTCACCAGAGTCGCAGAGCAAACTGACGAGAGATGACACTTACTTGTTGGTAGTATGATGTGATGATGCCATCTTGAGTGGAGGGAGAGGAGGGGGAAGAGCCACCCTAATTCTTACTTGTTACTGCTGTTCGCTCAAGTCCAATGGGAGGTTGACGAAGTGGTAAAGTACAACCTCCTCTCTTGTAGTTGGTAGTGGCGTCGTAGGTGTCATGGCGGCAACAGCGCAAGGACTCCCGCAGCAATCAATATACTCTTGGCAATGTTCGTACATGCCAGGATTATGGGCTAGTAGCCAGTGTCCATTTTCGTCACAAGTTTCGGTGTATGACCTAGTCCCGATGTTTGAGTCTATTTCAGGTAAAGTATACATAACTGAACCGTATCCGCGGGTGACGCACACGTACGTATCTGCTGGGTTAAATGGCAGCGACATAATGGAAACTAAATGCTTGAAAGCAAGCAACACTGTCTTATATAGGAAGAAATCTAGGGGGGAGAAATTGAGGGGTAAGAATGGAGGGGAGGGTAGGGTTTTATACTAGTGAGGACTGTCTCCCCTCTTCAATGGAGTAGCGACTGTGCTGGAAGAAGGATGTGTTGCTACTGAGGACCTGATGTTGGAGGTAAGTGTTGGAGCTTGTGATACACAGGGGTAACATGTGTTGCACACTCTCTCTAGCGCCATCTTGTAGACATCTTCAAGACATCTTGAAGACGTCTTCAAGACATCTTGAAGACGTCTTCAAGATGCTAGGCATCTTGAGAATGTCTTAGGGCTGTGGGACAAGTAAGGGGTAAGCCATAAATTTTTCTTGAAGATTTCTTCAAGATGTCTTGAAGATGTCTTCAAGACTTCTTGAAGATGTCTTCAAGATGCTATGCATCATGAGATATGTGTTAGGAGTTGTATACGCCTCAAGGAGATTCTATGCACCTTGAGATATGTCTTAGGGCTGTGGGACAAGTATGTGATAAGCCTTATTTTTTTCTTGAAGATGTCTTCAAGATGTTATGCATCTTGTAGACAACTCCAGTCCTCCCCTAAGTGATGGAGGGGGTAAGACTGAGATACACGGGGGTAACATGTGTTGCACACTCTCTCTAGCGCCATCTTGTAGACATCTTCAAGATGTCTCAAGGTTCTGCTATACGTCTTGAAGACATCTTCAAGATGTTATGCATCTTGGGATATGTCTTAGGGTTGTGGGACAAGTAAGGGGGAAGCCATAAGTTTTTCTTGAAGATTTCTTCAAGATGTCTTCAAGAGTTCTTGAAGATGTCTTCAAGATGCTATGCATCTTGAAGACTCCTCCACCCCTCGCCTACACACAGTCAATACCCACATGGCACTTAGACACAACTTGTACCAAAAGGGTCGCCAACCCCTCTGTACACTGCCTCCTCTGCACCCCTCGCCTACATACACACAATCAATACACACATACAGGGCGGGGCTTAAGCTCTCAGCCAATCACAGACCTCATGGCACTTAGGTACTATTCGCACCAAAAGACCCCTACAACCAATCACAGCCCAGGACACGCCCCCTAGACAACGTCTTGGCCAATCAGAGGCCTTGCACCACCAAGGGGAGGGGGCGGGCATGTTAACCATATGCAGGTTAGGCCGGTTTTGCTCCCTGTGGTGTCAAAACGCCCATTCTCCCCCTACTTACCTATAGCCCTATTAAATACCTTTTAAAATGCAATTGAAAATCTTATTTACAAAGATTGTATGATCATATAATAAAATATCAAATATCACCTACTTCACATTTTGCATTCCAACATGATTATTCAATAGAATCGTAAATCTTTGTTTGTAATTAATATTGTTCGAGATGGAATAGCAGTTAGAAAATTCGCACTATTTTCTTAACTACAATTTGATCTTGATTCTCGAACAATATTAACGACAAACAAAGATTTACGATTTCAACAATTCCTTTAATATGTAATCAATTCTGTAATTAGGTTAAAGTTACAAAAATTTACCCAGAAGAAAAGTTATGACAAAATACAAAAATTCTTAAATTATCAACTACATGTAACTTAAAATTCACGAAAGCACCGCGATTGGTCAGTTCACACATCCCTTACTGATACCAGCAATAAAGGCTGCCTTCGGTTTTTTGCTGACAACACTGATATCTCTGACAGTTCACCAGTGTCCGTGAACAATAAGGAACAGCGTCAGTAATCAGCTAAATATTTCTCCGTCAGTAAATAGATAACATAGGAACGTTAAATCAGTAAACATTACTGCAATGTGCGTTGCCTAGCCACTACATCTCTGGCATATCTGTGATATCATTCTTGCGATAAACAATCATGTTTACTTTGTTCGTTGTGTAAATTGTATTTCCTTTAAAAATAAAGTTGGTATATTGTTAGCACACTGATGCACCTAGAACGACTTACGACTGATACAGTTTTCTTCGTTTTTTTTTTTCACGGCACAGCTTAAACATCGCGTTTATTTATGTTTGTGAAGCTGTATCGATTATTTTTAAATACAAATCAAGGTACGACACAACCTCTAAACATTATCTAGGCTTTGCAAACTGCAAATGACGAATAAACACACATTAAATAAATTTTGTATACAAATTAATAGAAAACCGCTTTGGCCTTCATATCTTAAAAAAAGATTCCTTGTCCTACAGTTAGACAACTTCAACTTTTGAATTTCCGCCAAAAATATTGGTTTACTGACTACACTGATGCTCTGAAGCGCCAGCAAAATCAGTGATCTCAGTAAACGGATGTAGCCTCGCACAGGGTATCGTCATCAACCAACCACCACTGTCTATCAGTGCCGTCAGCAATATCGGAACTGTAGCCGACATTACTGAAAACACTGGCCAGCGAAATCAGTGAATAATGGAAGGCGGCCACAGTGGCAAATTTTTGACACAGCTCATTTCAGCCTGCAGTAGAAAGTATGATATGAAGCTAAGCTTGGGCAGACTATATCGCCGAAAAGGGAAATGGGGATCCTTTTGAAGTTGTTTTAAAAAACTGTGGCAAGCAAGATGAAGCAGAGAAGCCAATAGAGGGTACCCGGAGAACAAATTCCGGACGTAAACAGAGTGCCGACCCCTGCTCGACAGTTTGCTTCCCCAATACCCGGGAGAAAAAGAGGTCATGAGTCACGAGAACAAAAGAAGACTTATGCAGGAGCCAACTAAAATTCCGTATTCTCTAATGTTTATCCAAGAAGAACGGCAGATTTCAGTTGCAAAATGAGATAGAACGTATCAGGAATAGACGGTATCACTGCTGAAATAGTTCAGATGTGCCACTCCAGGATTGAAAGCATCGTGCTGAACGTCTGCAACACTCTTCTAGAGAGAGAGGCAGTGGTTAGAGATCTAATATTGGCTCTCCAAGTATTCCCAAAACGCCGGCGTTAATTTTATGTAAGTCACTTCACACATTTTCAACAAATAATTTTAGTATGCAGCCATACAGGCCGTCCTCTCTGTACTCGTCCGAAATACTTCGGGAGGTGAATTCTTACGGAAAATGGTGAAAATTATGTATTTCAACATATAGCCAGGCTCAATTCGTAAGGGAGATATTCACCCTTCAAACACGGTGATGTACAGTTGTTTTCTTGCAGGATATCGGAACTAATGTTAAATAAAACTATTATGTATATTTTTAAACATTGTTTAGTGTTATGGACAGCTAAGCCATAAGAAAAAAAATTTAAAACAACCTTTTACTAAAATGATAGTAAAAAGTTCTCTGTTAGTTGTATACTATTTCGACGTCACTTGACTCGTATTTTTTCTATGCAGGTGGACGGTTTTAACAATTTTTCCCCGTGTAACTTTAAACGGTGTTAACAAAATCATGGTTTCCAGTATAATTTTCAATATTACGAAAATATGAATTTAAAACTAAATTTAGCTGAGGATTTTTCGAGTTGAGATAGGCTATTAGTTTCATTAAGTAAATGTCACAATATTAATAGGATTTACCTACAGAAATATTTTTAGTGAGTTTTAGAACAGCTTGTACCCATAGCTCAGTCGAAATTCGGTACACGCGTGGCTGTTTCAAATCTGTGTGCTTTTCTGTTCTTTGGCGAAGCTCTTCGACAACCGGGAGGAAGACGGATGGTTGCTTTCCGAACGAATTTTCGGTGTGGCGCACAGTGGGGTATCGTGCTCGAAAACCTGGTAAAAATTATTTACGGGGCTTAGAATTTACTCAACAATTATTGAATACTAAAAACAATTACAGTAATATGACGTGTCGCAAAGAGGATATGTGAATAGTAACAAAAACGTCAAGGTGAAACACCCACACAATATTCTCATACCTGAAACACATATAACTTGTCTTTACAAGTGCGTTACGAAACAAACTCAGACCGAGAAAACTAGTATTATTATACAAGGTACATTAAAAAAGTAACTAATGTATTTAATATCAGGATAACAAATATTAATAGTTTATTTTTTTATGCTCGACAGCGTGAAAATAAAATAGTAAAATAATGTATAACCTAAGTGGTCTCCAAAATATAATGATAAAATCTTGACATATATGTGTTGGTTGCAAAAATTATGACAATAATTACAGAAACATGACAGCGAAACACAGAACAATTTTGATCATTAAACATAAATAACTTGTTGCTCTCGTGTCCTGAAAAAACAGAAAGAAAAAAAAAACGAAAGAAAAAAAGTTTCAGTACACAAGACATATTAGTAATGTAAATAACATATGAAATGCCAGCATATCAAACATCAATAAAATACTTTCTCTGCGACTGTTGCATACCTTCAATTAAAAAAGAAAATAATTTGCAACCCGTAGGTAGTTGTGCCTAAACGAATTTTATAAACATGCTGTATGTGTTTGTCCTAATAAGTATAGTCAGCTTCATCATCATCATCATCATCATCATCATCATCATCATCATCATCATCATCATCATCATCATCATCATCATCATCATCATCATCATCATCATCATCATCACCACCATCATCAACATATTCTTCTTCCCTTTGCAAATATCTTTGACGCCATCCAGTAATGATTGTGTGAGCGTTTAAGGTGGTGTTTTTGGAACCAGAAGTTGAAATGCTTTGGTGGAAAATGGCATGCTTCTTTTCGTAGGTCTATGTCTAATGCTGCTCAGAAACGGATCAGAACTAAGCAACAGCCTGTTCAGTACATCTCTGTTACACAATTCTCGTGAAGCCTTTCTTGAACATTTCTGTCGATACACACGGAAATGTTTGTTTTTTGCTTCAACTGCTTCCTCGGAGAGTTGACCAATTGGCAAAAGAGCGTGCTGTATTACTGTCGCACCATTCACCAAGATTTTATGCTTTGTAGGAGATATAGGGTGCCACCCTTATAGCTGGACGTAACGTTTAGCTGTATTTTCTGTGTGTTCAAATAATTTGTGCAATTCGATACAGAACCCACTTTCTATAACCTGCAATATAAATTTCAGCTTCTTGATGATATTAATGTCTATTCCCGTTATGCTTGAAGCAGTCTCAGGATCTGCAAAGCATCTTCTTGGCGAATTACCATCAATAGTGTTTCCGAAGCCTGGTTTGGGTACATCGACTAGCAGACCAATTTCTTCTTTGAAAGACTTTTGAATCCTTTTCTTAGCTGCTTCCACAATATCTTTGTCAGCTATACTTCTACTTCATACTGGCCACTTTGCAATAGGTAATTTGTAAAACAAATGTAAGAACGACTTAAAAAAAAAAAAAAAAAAAAAAAAAAAAACGAATTCTTGCATGGAGGATAGACAGTCCGAATTCCGAAACAGCAGGATTCTCTGGGAATTTTTTTGTGTATACAACATGTTGAAATCTTGTCTCTCCACATACGTAACATCGCATTGTAGATGTTGTATCTGTCACATCATTGCACACCTTAGCATCAACCATGGTGGGTATTAAAGTGTACGTTTTAAGGCTCCGGCATTGTTTTTGTCGTATTCGATTTCTTCCTTTGTATGTAATATAGAATGTTTCATGAGGAAACTGGATGCGTATCGACCTGCAGTATCGTGTTGATGAGGGTACTGGATTTTGCCTGGTGTCTTTTATCGATGGACCATAGTGCTGCATATTAGTTACAAGGGGACTAGTGAACTTTGAAAGATATTTGCACCATTGTCAGCACTATTCACACACATTTCTGCTTAAATTGATGCTGTTGTGAACCGTCACGCCCCCATTTCAATATAAGTTGCAACACAGCTTTCTCTTTCTCTGTGGTTCTCTCTAGTACTTCGTCCAAGTATTTGCACATTCTTGAAGCTGTATGATCTAAGATATCTTGTAGATTAATTTACTATTACAGACTATTCAGCAGGGTAACATTCCTTTTTTGGTTTTGGTAGTTCTGGCTAGATGATGAAATATCATTTTACTGTCTTGTCAAATATACTTCAGTAAACATCAACAGTGATTCAGATGGTGGGAGTTTTCTCACGGGATCTATACTTGCAGCTGCAACGATCTTTCTATATTTCGTGGTCCTAGTTGGCGATTGGGTTATGTCTCCAATCACTTTCGATACATCAGTATTTCCTGCTGCATATAGGTCAACTCATGTGGTATCTTCTCCCTTATTTCTTGTGTTGCACGTGCTTTTCTTTGCGTACTCATTTCTCTGAATTCTTTTCTAGGACAGCCGGACCTCGCTGTACACAAGGAAAGTTGATTTATGGTATTGTTGAGTCATTTTTCATTATTCTTAAGAAATCATTCTTCCATGTAAACGGCGTCAATTCATTTACGCTTAAATTCACTCTTGGAATGTCTCAAAAGTCGGTTGAATGCTGTTGATTTCCAGGAGTAACATTTATCAGCTTATTTTCTACACATTCCCACTTCTTATCTATATTTACATTCGGAAATTCCCGCAAAATGTCATACAGGAACTTAACGATATCGTTGCATCCATTTTGATGATTCTGCGAAACAGAAACAGGAAGTACTCCATTTCATATAAGTTTGGGTAAATCCGACAGCATTTATGGTCAAACATTTGTAATATTTGTTATTTGTGTCACTACACAAGACAGACTTAGCAGTACAAATGCTGAAATGGACATTTTAGGTTCATTTTAGAATTAAAAATGTCTTGCATTATGCAACAAATCACAAAATACTGAAAATTGTTGCCCATAAGTTGACGTCAAATTTATCGAAACTTATATGAAAAAGATTATAACATAAAAATATTGGTTAAACGTGAGACATTTACTTTCACTTGCACTATCTTTCAAAATGGCTACCTTTAGAATACACTCACTGGGTTCTGTTAGTGTGACTAATTCGGCTAAAATTAAGTGAATGGTTTTGAAATGATGATCCACAATTCTCAAACGGCCACAATTTTGAAAACATGGAACACTGCATCAATAAAGTAAAAAATACACAGTCTTTGCTCCTACTCTGCGTGTGTATAATTTTGTGAAATTTTGTCAATAGAATCAAAAAGTACACAGGAAGGTACACATACATGCGCGCATTTGTACACACGTACATACGTCGATACACAAATACATATGTACATGCACATGCGCAAACATACATGCACGTACGAACATGCATGCACACACATACGTGCGTACCCTTATGCAAGCATATGGACACATGCACAATACACGTACCTACACATGCATGAACAAATACAAACAACCATTGCACATGCATATATAAAAGTTTAAATATGTGCATTTAATTACATACACACACACACACACATATACACACAGGGTGATTCATAAGTCAGTTTAAAGCTTTCCATAGTGACGTAGATGACATCGAGATACTTCCTTTGATATCTTTGATATAGGACACTTTGGTTCGGGAAAGTCGGGAAATGCCCCAAAAATAGTTTACGAAATTGAATTCGAGGCCACACGCGCACCGCATCCACGTGACGTTATCCAAGTTAATCAGTCCTGCTCTCACAAGAGAAGCGTAGATCAGAGCTAGCGTGTGCAAGTCGAGAACCAGCGGTCCCTGATTCGAATCTCGCATTCGTCTGTCCCCTCGGTTTTTTGTCCGTGTTTTTATTCGTTTCGAGGAGTAGGGTGAGGGAGTTTGAAACTTTCGACGCATTCGTTGTGCGCATCCGAGGTGTGTTATGGGCTTGGCGAGAGTGGAGACAGTCAATCTGCAGCGCTTAGCTTCTGACTACATTCGCTAACGTAAACAAACTGAGACAGTGCAGCTGCTTTGGAGCGTTCGATCCGGCTCGCACGGTAACTGGATTTGGCACGTTTCACGTAACCTAGTGGTCTTCAGGTGGCAACACAAAGACATTTAAAGGTGTTCACTGATTGTTTGTCCAAAATGAATCAGTACACGAATGTCGAGTTTGCTGACACGCATCTCTGTTACGGAGCGGCAAATGGCAACGGGAATGAAGCGAGGCGTATCTACGCCGAGCGGTTTCCTCTCCGTAGGTTATCATGCCATGTGACCTTTGCCAACGTCGATTGACGACTGCGAGAAACAGGGACATTCAATGTAAGTAAACATTTATGTGAACCGCTTATGAGTTGTTATTTTGCTATTGTACACCGCTGGTTCTCGACTTGCACAGCTAGCTCTGATCTACGCTTCTCTTGTGAGAGCAGGACTGATTAACTTGAATAATGTTATGTGGCTGCGGTGCACGTGTGACCTCGAATTATATTTCGTAAACCATTTTTGGGGCATTTCCCGACTTTTCCGACCCAAAGTGTCCTAGAAAATTTGTACACGTTCCCCTTTTAGATTATATAAAACATGATGGGGGAAACATGGGGAAGTTTTTTCTTTGGAAATATTATCGTGAAGATCTAAATTTTTGCACACAGCAATAATCACTGTCCAATAAGGACCGACACGTAAATAACACGTGCCAATATGATAATTCCTTCGCAAACATTCTACAGTTTGCTAATTTGGAATACATGTATAGAATCATTTATATTTTTTTGCCCAAATATGTAACTTACTGCACTTAAAATAACGTACATACCTTCTTCTCTTGGCTCGCACTTGGTTATCGCTATAAACTCACACCAACACCATCATATCGTACATTCTTTCAGACGCTACACTCGATGACTGGAGGTAGAGCACTGACAATATTGTCGGAACACGTTTTAACAAGTCACGTGCTGCAGCCAGCGGCCGTCTTGGAAAGTAACAGAAGTCACAGTCATAAGGATCTGACTATGTAACAAGCACAAATCCTGCGCTTGAATTAATAATCCATGAAATAGACTTTTGGCCAGCTTTTCGGGTCGGATACTTCACTGTGCGGCGTCTATCTTCTCGTCGAGTAGAACTTTGCGTGTCAAGCGGCGTAGCTGTACATCTCACTCTCGCTTTCATCATCGCCTTTCTTCCTTGACCCAAGCGATGCTGGCAACGCCACTGTAGATTAGTTCCTTCCACACCACAAGATTAGACACTGATTCCTGCTGGGAAATCGAACAAGGGTTGCTCAGTTCGCCGACATCATCACGGAATACAAGTGCTCGTTTGATCGAAAACTCCGATTTAAGAACACAGGTGGCCAACGTCAAGAGTCATCATTAAATTCTACCGCATAATATGTCTTCCACTGTGAAAAGTACAGAAGATTACTTACTATTAATTTCGTACACTCTAATAAAACTATGTGAATCCTGCGAAATCCGGCTCCATGTAAAAATACCAACAAGTATGTTATGTCTGTAACATTAGCAGTAATACATTTGTATTTGCACTTGCATTGGTGAAAAAAAGTTATATTAATCGAATTTATTTTGTACACTAATGGTTTAAACATTTCATATTAATTTAATTAAAAAAGTAACAGGTATGTAAATATAATTTGTGTCCTTTAATCCATGTCAGCAGACGTGATTACGTTACATTTGGTTAAAATTTAATGAAAGTAGGTCTAAATTTAATTTCATAGACCCTCTTTATTCTATGATATATTTTTTTGTTTCCAGACTTACTGACTTTCACCGAAATACATATCAGTGACTGTAAATAAATCAGAGATTTTTGTTGAACTAAAAAAAGTTTTCTTACGTAGTTATAATTTCGAACAAAACCGCTGTAACTTTACTAATAAATTATCTTAGAGGAATAATAGTGAATTTACGGAAGTTCAAAGAAACTTTTTGCAAATAAAAAAAGTGTAGATTTTATTGAAAGAATTTACTAATTCAGTTTAGCAAGGAAGTACCGTTTTAAAACATTTAATCTGTTTAACATATGTTTAAATTTTCTATACGCGATGCTGGATACAATAAGGACGCCGCTTGCATGGAGATGTTTTGAGCCCTGAAAGCACAGAGGCGAAGTAGCTGAGGGTAACTCTGACGCGCGTATCAAGTGCTGCTTCACATCTATGGTACTAGCGACAACTTGTTCCGCTGAAGTTTTATATTATGGGATTACGAACGTTTTATGTTAATGCTTCACCCACCATGTTGATATATTTGATTTTTCACGCTTTTGGAATACTAACACTTTTACCTAAAACTAGAGTGCATATATTAAAAATTAAATATTTACAGATAATCAAGTCAAAAATTGCCAAGAAAATGATTTTGGCAAAAATTTGCTTGACTTTTGAAATCATTATTACGTTAACAATTCAGTGGTTTCGAAGGGAACAAGAACATCACTTTTAAAAGAAATTATTATATCTTGTCATTAAAATTTCAAACAAACGAAAAATAAAACAATTTAAATTGCTGGTATATCTACAAGCCGTTACCATTAACAGCCTATAGTCGACTATGTTATAGGAAAACGGAGGGATGTATCAATTTGAAGAAACCTTTTCATTTGGAAACAAGACAAAGTGTAAACTTCCTCAAACACAGGCAGTGATTAGGATTTATTAACTGAATCAGCGAGGATGAGTGGAAAAAAGAGAATATTATCAGCCATGGCACACCATTAATTTTTTTGTGTATCATACAAGGATAAAGTTTAATCACAAAGAAATTATTAAAATAAATTAAAATTAACGAAGCAATTCACTGTTGTAGTTTTCTGCAGTTTCCTATATTTCAGCACTGTAAAAATGTTCGTAAATTTACATTACATGTACGATAAGTTAATTTTTTTTATGCAAACTGTAAAATTACCATACTGTACATGTAATACCGCATTGTACAGTACATGTCATGTACACAACAACGACATTTCACGAACACACGAAAAACAAATAATGATCATACGACACGCGTAGAACTTTATGCATACCGCAAACTAAATTTCAATGAAAGGTTCGAGACGAAACAAGTCGCCATGAAAAAAACGCACAAGATAACAAATGTCCAAGATGTAATGTTCTTTAAAAACCTTTAGTGGCGTAGCACTTTGCACTCTGAACCAATGGTGCAACGTGCAGTGTTTCAATTCCAATTCCCCGTTTGAAATTTTCATGTCGTTGATTTGGTTCTCTATGAACGATAACTAAAAAAGATAAATTCGGTTACGTGCGTCCAAATATTCTCAATTTTTATTGATAAATAACTGGCTGCGTATGGGCGAAGTACGAATACTTACGACACTGATCGTGAGTATTGAGTGCGCACACTGTTTCCGTCTTCGTCCGGTAGTTGGAAGCAGTATCACAGGCGAGAAACATGAATTACCTATATCTTTTAAATAACAGTCTGTTGATGAGAAGTAGAATATGCAGTCGTCGTCAAAGAAAGTGCGCGTGAATGTTATACACATGTAAAGAGAAGAATTAGACGAATTTCATCACATTTGGGACATCACGTCTTAATCATGCAATAAATGTATCCGAAGGACAGCATAAACATTCAGATTGCCAGAAAAAGTTCGCAGATGAGAGGCGCATAGCTCAGTTGAAGGGAAAATTACTTGCAGAATCCGATAGAGAGAGTGTCTCGATTTCTCCTAAAAATACATTCCTCAGTTACAAAATTCTGTTTTTACAATTACTGCTTTTATTGTGGACAGAAGGCATACATAACTGATCGTGTAACAGAAACACATGCGGTGAAAACCGAAGCTGAAAAGTTTGACAAAGTTGTGAAAAGTGTATGTAAGGAAAGTAAATATGATAACTGGGCTAGGGATGTACTTGCACGTTGAGTGTGTGTGTTAACAATTTTTTTTTCAGCTGGTGCTATATATCATTACAAGTGCGATGTTAACTTGCGTTCTTTCCGAGAAATGCCTACAGTTTTTCAAGGAGTTTACAGCACCTTTACTATATAACAACTGCCTGAAAAGAAAGACCACCCACGAGATGAAGAAATGACTCAGGCCTTTCTTAAAGCTATGGATGAATTTTAAGCGGATGAAGAACAGCAAAAACAATTGAAGAATTACATGGTGAGAAAACATTTACAAAACGACTTAGAAGCTTATTCGGAAAAAAATACGATGACAATAATTTCTGAGAATTTTCGTGGTACAGTGTTGTTTTCTAAAAAGGTGGGTCTAAGAACGCTGTTAGTTTTCATGAAAATGTAAGTGATATTTTAGTCAGATTCCACACCAGAGGAAGCAATAGTAAGAGTCCTGAAGACGAAAAATTCGTGATTATAGAATTATAGAAACTGCTGCAAGGATAATTTTTCGACGAAACAGATCCGGAAAACTAATCCGATATTTTCGACCGATTTGGGCAATTTCAATTTGTCTGATTGTTTATTTTCTGAGAAAGGAAACTAATTATATTTTTTAATAGTTCTGGAAATTTTCAAAATTTTTTTCATACACTGCAAAATTGAAACTGAAGTCAATACGTAAGTGAATATGAATATATTATGGAAAATTCTGTACACAACTCTAAGTCTGACATAATTTTACGTTAAATGCTTTCGGCTTATTATATATATGTTAGCACTTTTACCGTTACAAATTCCTAAAAATATTGCAGTTAAGCTGACTTCAGCGCATTTATGATATAATGTAGAAAATTCTGTGTAATTTTTTCATCCTCCGAGTACTTTTACGTATGATGTACCATTTTAGTGTTATTGCATTTATTAAAGACTTCCGGGGCTGATCCCTATAGTAACTTTTTCAATTTATGTATTGTTAGCTAAATTAGAAAATGAAATGTAAAATGTTTAGTAATTAAAAGTTATCGTGGGATGATCTGTTTTAACTCGTGTTGTTTTTTATTTATTTGATTTTTTTTATGAGTTGCTGGGACAAACCCCAGAAAAATAAGCAGAAGTTATAAGTGGATTTTTTTTTTTTTTTTTTTTTTACAATTTTGGACATCTTGTGGTACATTTTATGTTCTTAAATTTTTGCGTTTACATATTTTTTCCTAAGGTGCACAGTTTTCGAGTTATTAATTTTTTCCCGCTTTTTTTCCGGAACAAATCCTGAAAAAAAAAAAAAAGTAAAAAGCAGAAGGTGGATTTCGATGTCAGATCGGAATAAAGTTCGTGAACATGCATACATAACTACACAGAAGTGAGCGGCTCTTAAAAAAAGAAGAAGGCAAAATGAGTTCCACATGCAGGCAGTATTAATGTTAATTATACTTGTCACTAAATTTAATAAGGAAACATGTTTACGTTTAATTGATTTGTGTGAATTTTTGTAAACATGTATACATTTAGTTGTTTTGTGTATATTTTATCAATATTCTTCTGAAATTTTGTGAAATTGTAATAACAGTCATTATCGACATTATTATATCAGTAGGCCTGTATGGTTTTGTGCACTGTATAATTTAATTGGCATAACTGGAGATGTCTCGTTTTAAACAGTTCTGTATTTCTGTGTTCTTATTTCAAGACAGTCTGACGTCTGATTTCTTTACTGTGGTTTTTATATGCAGCAAGGCTTCTTATAACAGGAAAAAAAGTGGAATGGCTTCCACATTGCCAGTGTGTGCATTTTCATTATGTTACGTGTCAGAATATTATAATGAAACATATTTTAATTAAGTTCTTTGTGTATATTTGAAATTCTACTTCTATAATTTTTTTAGATTGCAAAGAACAGTGAAACATAACTGTAATTATTGCGTCAGTAGGCCCTATTGATTTGCGCACTTGTATTATTGTAATGGAATAACTGGAACTGTCTCCTTTTAATCGATTCTGTACTTTTGTATGCTTATTTCAAGACGGCCTGATGCCTAATTTCTTTACTGTGGTATTCAAGTGTAGTAAGGCTGGTAACTTTGTAGCTTTTCACAGCTGAGTATACTACTAGAAACATTTATTTTTCTAACAATTGTCATACTCAATTGACACCATTTTCTATGCATATTGTATACGTATCTTACCTATATTTTGTTTCATATAGATATGACGTGTTGGTACACCTGACTTTTTGTGCATTTAGTTGTCAATGATGTCGTAAAATCAGTTATTTTTACTTATAATTTCCATTAAGATGGTTACGTACATCTACACATCTACACACAATAACATTACTATGCTTAAAATGTATTTATAACTAATTACAATACATTAATTTCTGAATTACTATAAAACAATTATATTGTTGTGACCAAGTATTAATCTTTCATGCCAGTTTCAGACCTTTTTGGGACGACTTCAAGGACCGGCTAAAGAAGTCTTTACACTTGTAAATGAAAATTACTTATATCATATTATACAATAATACAAGAAGTATCGAAATAACATTCAAACCAATTTGCTAATATTTTTATACAATTAAATTTAATGAATTACTGGAAGGCATGCATAGAAGATGCAGCACAGACAAATCAATATGAAAAACCTAGTTTTCTTTTGTTTACAATTTTTGGAGGCATTTTTTGTCTTAAATAATTACATTTCCATGTTGTGTTATCTTTTAAAATGACGACATTAATGGATTTTATTACGCTTTATAATATACTAAGACTGTATAGGACTACAGACAGGGTGCCAAATTTAGTTTTAATTGATGAAATACTTAAGTAGAAATTGCCCTAAATTAAAAATAATTAAAATTGCAGTATTTTTTAAGTTTAGAAACAAAAATCACTATATTAATTAAATTAGATGTTGGTTGTCATGACAATAATACAAAATAAAATTTTACAGGAATTGGTTGAGTGGTTTTAGAACTATAGCATAAAATACGTAACATTTCTTAATCATACTGTATTATTAAATGACGGGTTTATGATAATGAAAGTTTCTAAATTTAGTGAAAATTGTGTGTACCTCAAGCATATCAAACTTGGTTAGAATCCCCTTATTTGTTCCTGAGATATTGCAAGTCGTCAAAATTAACATGGAAGTCAACATATAATATGCTAAATTAACATGGTTATCGGTTAAGTTGTCATAAGACTTCTTAAGTGTAGAATCTTACAAAATTATTTTTAATGGTTATGGAAATATGACAGTAAAGAATTTGTTAATTTAAGTGTAACTATATCTTTCAAAATGACGGACCTACAATAAAAATATTTATTAATTTAATGCCCATTATTAGCTTACACAATTAGATTTGAATCCATTGAATAGTTCTTGAGATACACCATGTCAACGGAATATTTTAAATGGCCACCACTTAGAAAGTCAGTGACTAATCTTCTAAATTAACATGACTATAAGACTAATTGTCATAACACTACACACTACAAAATTATTTAAGATTCGGTTAAACCTTTTCGGAGATGTAGCATAAAAGATTTAGTTAATTATGCGGTACTAGCTTTCAATATGGCAGACCTATGAAAAAATCTAAATTTAATGCACATTACTTGTTCTTCGAGCATACAAAATTTGGTTAGGCTTCACTGAATAGTGACTGTGATATCACCAAAGCAATTCAAATGGCCAACATTTTGAAAGCCAGTGCAAAGGTTTTTTGAAAAGTATAGAAGTCAGGTCCCTATATGAAGTACTATATATGATTGTAATGAGTTTGGTTGAAATCGGTACATGTGTTAACATTTTTGGGGGCACGCACACAGTCGCAAAAACAGACACACAGACAGAAAGGTGATCCCATAAGCTTATTTCTCCTTAGGAAGGCAGACTAGAAACAGTTGCCCATTTTATTTTGTTTTTATTTCGTTCGTACCGCCTGTTTTTGTCATGGTATGCTGCTTCACTTGTGTGTGTGTATATATAATTTTCTGAAAATCTCTGTAGCTGTATAGTACCTTGGTACATTTGTGCATTTGAAGTAACAAGCTCATTTAGTGGCTTGATAACCTATACACAGGCCCGTCGCGAAGGAGGGGGGGGGGGGGCAGAGGTAAAATCCCCGGGGCCCCGACTCTCCTCAGAGGCCCAGATCCGGAGTTTAGTACGTCAAATGTTTCGAAACAGAGACGGTAGCGATGTGTGATATTGGATGTATCTTCGCCCCAGTTATTCCACTTGCATGTTGTTATAACTCAAGAAAGTGTATGCTTGCTAAAAATGAGTTGTGTGAGAGTCGATCGTGAGCAACAAACATTAATTCCACACTACTTGACATTGTTCATGTGTATTGACTAGCAAGCAGCTAGCCAGCGACACATGACTGCTGACTGAACAGCTAGTAGCTGGTAGATGGTGTCGCAGTGAGGTCTCTAGTGAGCAGCCTGCTAGTCAGACTGCTGTGGTCGCGATCCGTATTCCTAGAGATAGGGAATTTCACGAAAAGATTTTTGCAGCACTTTGTTTCACGTGCGCACCTGCATCTCTGATATATGGCCAGTGAGAGGATGTTTTAACACCCAGCATCTTGAGGTTAAACCCACAAATCACAGACGTGATGTGTCGCAGTTATCCGTGTACTGATTGGCACAGTCAAATGAATAACAACTCTGCACAAAAGACTCTTGCCAATAGCCATTAAGTTGAGCTGCAGGTGTGCACGTAAGACACTGAAACAAAGTGGGGCAAAGATCTTTTCACCGAAAATTCCTGTCCCTACTTAATCCCTATGTTGGGAGAGCGATACAAAATAAAGTAACAGCAGCGGTCTCTGTGCAAGTGTGTTGTACAAAACGATTGTAACATGTAACTTTTACTGTCGTGCGAACGGTGTCAAATAAGTCAATAACAGTCATGACTTTTGTAAGAGAAGTTTTTAGTACGCACATTTAATTTTAATACTACTGTGCATGTTAAAATCAGTAGTATAGAGTGAAGTGTTCCAAGGCGTGCGGTGCTAAACAGCGACTATATAGTAACACAACACTAGGTTGTCTGAGGAACCATTAGACTGGTGGTAGCAGGAACACACTTCTACCAGCAGCGTACAAAAGGTAAAGAACGAATATCCAATGGTACACATTGGTATCCAGAGCTCATTGCTTAAAGCGTATGGTCGATGTATAAGTTACAAAACGCCTCTGGTTGAAATCGGTGTCTTTGCAGTTTAGACAAGACATCTCTGTACCATTTTTTGCCAGTTGTGTTTTCTTGCCATCCCATTATCTCAAAACTGTTTACAAAAAAAAAAAAAAAAAAAAAAACAGGGTACGATGCTGTAATGAAGTAAAGTTTACTATTTTGATAGCTGATTACTGGATTAGAGTGAGTTGGAAAGATTCGGTTAGCGCTTAACAACTAAATGGCCATGTTTTAAAGAGCAGAATGAAGGGTGAATTAAGTGTGAATGCGGCATGTAGGGGAGATATGGGTGATTCTGTCCCTCCCCCCTTCTCCCTGAGTAAACCTGCCGACCAGCAACATTATTCCAGTACGATTCCCACATACGAAAATCCGTGGTGCCTCAGCTTCTGCCGGGGATCAAACCCGTATCGCCCGCCTTACAATTTTGCTAAGAGGCAAGCGTCCTAACCACTTGACTGCTGTGGTCCCATTTAATCTGGGTTTTGTTTTGAAAGCTAGGGATGTGTTGTTATTGGGAATTTGTGCAAATTATTTTCCATGCGATGCCACAAGATAAAATAACATTAATTAAATACAAGTTTGTGCTGTTTATTGAGATAAAGAATATAATTTTGTAAGTTAAGGGACCCGTCTCGTATACTTTGGTTTTATGGCAAACGCAATGTATTAATCAATTCACCTTTCAGTATAAATTAAATATCTATTTATAGCTAATTTTTAAGTCAATTCATAAAAATAACTCTCCCCCTCCCCTCCCCCATGGTTGTGTTCCATTTCCTCCTGATAGCAGCTCATTTTACACTTTACTGACGAGCATTTCTTCAGCTGGTCAAACTGTTCATATTAAAAATTCAGTTTGCTGACCTGCAGCCACTACTGTTACGTTTTTTCTAACCATGGGTTTGGTATTTTTTCCAAGATGTGGATTTAAACTCAAGATTATTACGAACCCTAAAAATTATTGGACTTGTAATGTCAGCAAATTTTTGGTTAGTAATTTAGCAGTTTTAAATATTTCAATAGAATATCATTAATCCTACTTGCAACCTTGCCGATTAGCTTTCCATTTGGGCTTAGTAACTGAGACTGACAGCACAGACAATGTTTGGTAGGCCCAAATGGAAAAGAAAAGGCTGCTTGGGACAAGGTTTCTAGTCCTGTCCGGAGATCTATTACATTTTCGACGTCTGTTATTTGACTATGCTCGACTTTAACTTCTACATCATGTTTTATGTAAATTGTTACTGTTACAACTAATTAATTTACTGACGATTGCTTTAACAAGCCTTCCACATAACTAGTTAAGAGTTAATTCCTTCCATTGCCGGTAAATTTATTTTTATCGTTGTAGAGATGGGGGCCTCTCTTGTGTGTATCCATCCCTGGGCCCCAGTCAGCTCTCGACGGCCCTGCCTATCATTTAACAGTGTGTGCATTTTCGTATTAAAAGATTATGCGGCACATCTTAGGTTCGTGAGTATTACACTCAGAAAGGTTCGTTTATAGAATACTAAATTTTCATAGGGAAGAGGTTTAAGTGTAGGGCGTTGTTCAAACTCAAGATCTTAGAATGTTTCAGCAGGTTTTCGAGTAAAAATATTTAAAAAAAAAAAAGTCTTCAGGTTACAATTTTTAACAGGTAAATTAATGAACATGTAAAACTTTAACAATTTTATAAGAATCTCCATAGTGTGTAGGCCTAGTGGCAGATATTTCATGCCTTTTTCGCAAATACTTTTTACGAACAAGTGAATAAATGATTGGTTTCGTCAGACCTACTGACCTAAAGCGGTGCTCCTCAACGCCAGCGTTGCCAACCTTGAGTAGTGCCAGGATCGTACTTTTTACCCGAAAAGATTGTAAAAGCCTTTCCAAGATCGCACATAAAAAAAGTCTTCTGGAGGCTTTTGAATGTGGAGATAAAACTTCTAAAGACATAATAAAACCTAATTTTGAGTACAAACTATATTGTCAGTCAGTAGAATCGAAGTATACAGGCAAGTGCAAAAATAACATATTGAAATTCACAAAATTTTCAAAAGGGGGATTACAGACGTCCAAATAACTCGGAGAGAGATAGTAACACTGACATGTTTTAATAAAACATCCATTACAGTAGGTAAACATGAACAGAGCTGTGCTCACTGGTCGGAGTAAGGAAATGACTTACGATCGTACAATTGGCGTACAATCCTATAGTTAGATTGTACATCGTACAATACACGCGATTGTCGTACTTGTACGATCAGGATCAATCATGCCGCCGACAGCTCTATCTAGGTGATGATTTCTCCGCCCATTATTGCTTGGGTATAGAATCAGTCTCGCGCCGCTAGATGGAGCGCGCATCGCTGTCGCCAGGTATTTCGGCGAATTTTGCGTATTCCCTTCTATTTGTCGTGATACCAATGAGCATTTCTGCGGTTGGTGCACAATACTAGTTAAAAGAGAAAAGTGTTAGTTTATAATAATTATTCTTCATGTTACTTATAAAATGTATAACAACTTTATATTAAAATTTGTATAACAAAATGCAATTTTTACAGAAGGTACCACACAAACATACACTTTGGCCACTAGATCGCAGTAGTACAATTAGTATTGAGATATTTAATTGGTATATGAACTTAATTTAAATGTAAATATTATTTGTTAAAATATCAAAACACACACTAATATAATATTTATTGCTATATTGTGAAAATCCATATTAATCATGGCAAAGTTACTGCATGACGATATTTTACAATCACAAACGATGTATTGCTGAACATGTATAAATAATTATTCCATGTGATGTTCTGTTACCGTACCAAATTACTAGATAACTAATTTTTATGAGGACTCCCGGCTTGTGCGTGAGTTCCTCGTAGGGATGTGCCAAACCGTTATTTCCGTGTAACATGTTCCAACGTTCCCGTTCCAAATAAATAACACGTTCCAGTAACATGTTATTTTTGGAACGTGTTACTGAAAACTGTTCGTCGAGACTACTTGGAACTTGTAATGAGGTTTCACACGTTACAAATATTTGTTATGTAATTTCGTTAGTGTGCTTGAAACGTAACAATGTATCAAATTTACTTGGTTTTTTTAAACTCTAGTTAAGTATAAATGCAACTGTAACAGTTTTTTTAAGTTAGTAGATGAGCTGTAACACAAAGATTTATTACGAAGGTTACAAATTGCTAATTTCCTTTCGGAATC
>PNEQ01087563.1:0-20727 GCA_003012365.1 Medauroidea extradentata | reverse complement strand
ATCAGTGAAATACACGTGCTATGGTAAGTTAGGTTTGTACTGCGATCAGTGAAATACACGTGCTATGGTAAGTAAGGTTAGTACTGCGATCACTGAAATACACGTGCTATGGTAAGTTATGTTTGTACAACAATCAGTGAAATACACGTTCTATGGTAAGTTAGGTTTGTACTGCAATCAGTGAAATATACGTGCTATGGTAAGTTAGGTTTGTACAGCAATCAGTGAAATACACGTGCTATGGTAAGTTAGGTTTGTACTGCGATCAGTGAAATACACGTGCTATGGTAAGTTAGGTTTGTACAACAATCAGTGAAATACACATTCTATGGTAAGTTAGGTTCGTACTGCGATTAAGTGAAATTGAACAAGGACAAAGAAAGAAACATTTGCCATAAAATGCTTTCAATAGACATTTTAATTTTGCAACTGAAAGCGGAAATAACATTACAGTGGCTTGTAAGCTTTGCAAGCCCATTGAGAAGTACTCAAGTGCAGCAAAAAGTTTTTCATCAAATTTGAGGTGGCACATTGAAGTTAGTAATTTACTGTACCATATTTCTCCCCTTTATCAGCAGATGAATAGGGTTAAATATTAACACAGTGAATTCTCTAAAACACTTGATATTTTGCAAAGAGAAACAGGGATGTACATGGGATATTTACTGCCAACTTTGGATGCTCTTGACAAAAAACTAGCAGCAAGATCAAAACAAACCTCTGAAGCATTGCTTACATCTTCTTCAAGCTGTTGCGAGTAGGAATTTAAAAAATTCTTCTGTGAGAAGTGGATGGAAAATATTGTAGATAACATTAAATTTTCATAGCACTGCAATGTAAACAAACATTGTACAAGTGTACAGAAAGAAAACCACATGGTGAAGTTATGTTTATATGCAGCAGAACAATACAAACTGGCTAAAAAATTAAAATAGGATGGACATTTCTCAACCGCTCACTTAATCCTGAACAGCGTAAAAATTACATATTCTTCTGTACTACGCCACCTTTTCACCAAGAAGCACTAACGTAACAAAGCGCAGGAGGAGGCTGCAGCTGATGACAAAACAGCTTGCGTGGCACACATGTGACGCTCACCGAGTGTGTATGTCTCTCTTCTCCGCGTTCCATTGATCACAGCAGCAACACAGCAGTATAACTTCTTATCACGCACAATAACACTTCTGCAGATATTATTTCTTCATTGGTAGCACGTTATCTAAACGTAAGAATGAATGTTCCAACCCCACAGCAAGGTGAACAAAGATTTGCTTGGGAAAGCCAGGAAAAAAGATGCTGACAGTCGGGATTGATATTTTTTTCAAAATAAGAAAATACATGGTTAGAACTAAAAAGTAAATTAACTAACTTAATTGGCCAGAACCATAGTGTTACCGACTAGAAAAAATTGGCAACGTGGTGAAAATCTTTTTTATTGAAACTGCCAAAGATATTTTTAATAGCTGCTCTTGTTTATAGTAAAAAAATAATTCACTAGGAAAACAGTAGAAACAGGAGTGAGTATGTATTTACTTGAAAATACCACAGAGTGGTTTGAAATTCAAGAAGAATGCAAATCTTCGCAATATCAAGAAAACTGGCAAAGGCTGCGAATGCAGATATGGAAGTGGAAAGTTAAATTCCTGAACTCCTAGCAGAAATAATCGGGATCATAAATACAGTGAACCCTCGATAACTCGGACCTCGATGTCCCGGACTTCGGTAAACTCGGACAGAATTTTAAAAAAAATTTTAATAATTTTTAATTATTTCTTGGTTAAAAGACATAAAAAATCGTTTCTGCTGGATTTAAATTCATCACATTATATTTCAGAACAGTATTAAACTTTATAACGTAGTCGTCCATCGCTACTTAGCCTTTAATAATCCCACACTAATATCTGGTAAGTTCCGCGTGATAAAATGCTAGCGAGGCGCGCGGAGCGTGAATAAAAATGCAACGCAGCAGGCCGACCTCTCACTTCTTTATCTTTCCTCCCTCTTCACCCAGCGAGCCAGGCACGCACGTGTGTCGTAAACAAACATTTCAGTGTGGTGCTTGTGAAATGACGGTAACTACGGGTTATAATGACACATGAACGGAAAATTATTTTGTTCTGGTATGTACAATGAATTCACGGTTGCAAAACAAATTGTCCCGGGCATTAAAAATACTAATTAAAAATCATTGCTTTGAATTGCGATGTAGAAAAATTGGTGAGAAGGTTTTACGCCCCTTTAACAACGATGTTTTCAAGGGCCGAGATGGGTGGTAAAAGAACAACAAAACATCCATGCCCAAGCCGGACACGATGAGTCAACGCTCGCTGGTTGATGATGCTCTGTTGATAACGTAACTGCGTCTGGAGAGTTGTAACGTTTTAAGCGTGAATCGGATTTGTTTATAAACTACTTTACGGGAAATAATAGCGTACATGTAATGGACCGTAAAATGTAAACGTCTTATGCGGGATAATTTTAAACGATTTTCATTGAGAGACGCACATGAATGGATTAACAAGATTTTGTAGTCTTAATTTTTCCATGTTTACTACAAACCAACAAAATCTTTTTCTTTATTTTAGAAGAAATGGCCACGTTATGAACGAGTAAATATAGAAAAAATGTACATTTGTTATATTCTACACCAAAAAAATTTAGAATAGTAATTTTTTGAAAACCCCTTATAATGGCCGCACCCCATTTTTTGGGCCTAAAATTTGGTCAAAAATATGCGGCGATTACGCGAGTAGATACGGTAACTCTGTAGAACATTATTAAAATTTTATTGCTTTATAATATGACAATTTGTGTAAGAATAAAGCTGTAAGTTATGTGTTCTATGATGCAATGTAAATACATAAAATTAAATTTTAAAATTAGTAGTGTTAAAATATGTTCACATAATGTACAGTGACCCAGAAGGATTGTTAATTACAGTACCGTACCGTTTTTATTCATGTATAAGAAGAAAATTATTTTTATACCTTTGTAACTTTGTAGGAGGGTAGAGTAACTATCAGGCTAGCAGTTGGCTGCTGCCCCTACGCTCAACGCTGTGACATACGGACGTGAGGTATTTTTCAATGTAAACTGTGTGAGATGCGTGTGGTCACGTGTGGTGTTTGTATTGCATTAGACTGTACCGGTTGACCTTGACTACTTCCGCTCGCAACCTCCCTAGCTTATCTCCAACGATCATTTCTTATCTCTCTCACACGTGTCGGCAGCCATACGAAAACTTTTATGTGGTAGAAGGGGGCCGGGTGCCAGCATCTAGCACAGAGATAAAAAAAAAAAAAGGATCAGCCAGAAGTAGCAGCATAAAAAATAAATAAAGATCTGACTGGCCACATTGTTTGACATTCTTGTTTAGTCCTCCACGTTACATTAATTTTCCCACTGCATGGCGGCCCTCCCGTAACTTGATACGATAGTTATGTACAAAACAGTATTTATTGTAGCCTCTTTTTCTTGTAGAAATGATAGCGTACTAATTTCTTCGCGTTTCTTGTGATTAATGACTGATTACCCCACCTCCCCGGACACCCCTCGATAACACGGACAAATCGTAACTCGGACAGCTTCTCCCCCCTTTTAGTCCGAGTTATCGAGGGTTCACTGTATTTGTCTATGCAAATATTTAATGTCGATGAAACTGCTCTGTTTTGGAGACGGATGTCAGAACAGTCGTTTATTTCAAAGGATAAAAAATGTATGGCTGGATTTAAATCACAAAAAATTTTATCACTGTTATGGTTGTTTCTAATGCATCTGGAAACTTGAAATGTAAACCACTTTCAGTGTATTGACCCGAGTAATCTGCCAGAAAACTGGTGATCTAACACCAAGGTCTCGGCTACATGTGCGCTGTTTGGAGATTGGTTCAGTAATAATTTAGTTCCAGAAGTAAAGGAATATTCTGCTATGAACAAAATTTCATTTGAAATGCTGCTTCTCTTGGATAATGCACCTGGACACGAAAAAATATAACTTCCATCTTAAAGCATGCGGGTTAATTGGTGAACTTCCATTATACAAGCATTTCTACATTTTAGCTATAGAACGATACATTCAGTCCAAATTGTATCTTGTATACAGCAGAGTTATCCCGTCACAGTAATTTTCTTAAAGCTTGCCAGTAGAAATGTTTAATGAGCAGCACCTGATAAAGTCAGCAGAGACGTACTCGGTGCAAGTGACTGCGTTGGGCATGCACAGGCATTGTGTGTGCTGCGCGAGCGAGCGAATATGAGTGCTGCGGCAGACAAACCCCGCACAGAGTTGTCACGTCTCCAGCTGGGCCAGCTCGGCCCGCATACAGACTGTCGCTCTGTTGCCATGCACCCCTGCGTTTTGCAGAGTTAATAACTTTAAAACATTGAGCCTGTTACAAGGCAGTTTACAGTATTAATTAAATTTTACACACTTCTTATATATTGTCTTTAGGTTCTACAAACACTCATTACTTCTAAAACATTTCACTTTAAACAATTAGTTTCTTTTGGCGTTGCATTCATGAACAGTACATGCTATTGACTTGCAGAAAAATCAAGTTATATAATGGACTAAAGAACGTAATCCTTATGTAACTCAGTGCCTTACTGTAATGAAAGAAACAAATGCAATTACCTTCTAAACCTTCCCCATCATAATACTCTTCTGCATCTTCTGTTAGGAATGAATTTGTAAAATCACCATTCCTCTTGCGTTTACTAGCCACAGTCTGCAGCAACTCTCTTTCCATCTCAGCATTTGTTTGCTTACGTTTCCTTAACAATTTCAACCGCTTTTTTGAAGTTTCCCTAGAAATGGTCACAAAAACTAATTAAAAGGAACATCATAATACTGCTACAAAAAATTATTTAGTGGCATTTGTAAAGAATTAGTAGAATATACAGTAACAAAAAAATCTATCAGCAAGTAACCATTGCAAATATTAATTGTTTCTAGTAACCTTATTAAATTAAAACTCTTTATACATAGCTTATGGTGTTCTTGTGGGCTGGCCTTGTATAGTGGCCCACCTGAACATGCACATACACAGAGTGCTGTAACCACGATATGCATTGCAACAAAATAAGGAATACAGACCAGTATAACACACACTGAAGGACACATATTATATAACTGGACACAACGGTGGAGCATCAAAGAAACACTGTACGTAGACAATGCATACAACTTCACTTCACTCACTTGTCTTCTTTGCCAACAGCTCCTACGAGCTCCACTTTTTCTCCCTCCATTATCTGGCTTAGAATGGTATCAATCTGAGGATCCATAACTTCCTCGTCAATGGGCTCTATTTGCTTGAGCAGCTGCCTGTACTGGTACAGTCTGCGCAGCACAGGGTGAAACTGCACTTGTATCCTACGTGTCTTCAACAACAAGTAGAATGCAACGTTCAAGCAATAACTGCAACACAACCATCACAGCACTAGTTCAGCCACATATCTGCCTTACCTACCAGTCTAACTAAAACGTATTATGGCAATTGTTTAATTATATACTAGACCGTTAAAAACACCATACTTTTTTTAACATCATAAATTTTGCAATTGAAGTAAATCTATAAGTAAAAACAATCAAATGTAAAAATAACTGTACACTTTTGTATCAAAACAATAAATCTATTCTGCAAGATGCAACGCAAGTGCTATATTGGAAAACTTGTGACATTCCATTTCCTCTGAGATTGAGAAGACACGTCTCATAAGCTTGTAGCATTGCAGGGCAGGGTTTATTGTTATTGGTGAATTGATGTTTTATGTAATCTTAATTTTCTTACATAATATTTAATATTGAAACTTTTATTTGAGTGGTCTCGGTTCCAAGAGTAAAGGCCCAGTTCTTTTATTCCCGTATGTTCTAGATTTCAGCTAGGGTGTAATGTTGGCTGTTATGGCCAGGTGGCCTTGGTAGGAGGCAGTAGCTTTGTTTTTCTTTTCGTGTTTTGGTTTTTTCCACTGGAATTTTGTGTTGTTTGCTGTTATTGCGTCGTTTTTAGTTCTACCCTTGAGGGTTCTAGGCAACAGAACGAATGACGAGGGTCATGCCACCGAGAACCAGCCAATGAGAGCATGGCGTGTGGCGTCCTTTCGCCCTTCGTTCTGGAAAGTTGAGCCTTCGCCAAGTTAATTCAATTCGTGACACGAGCTGGATAGGACGTGCATGGGGCTACGGCCCAAACTTTTATATGTTAGGCTGTTAGGTGCGGAGAGCGAATATGGTTTCTCATTTTTCTTCGCCGCGTGTGTGTTCAACGTGTGTTAAATTGTATGACTTTGTCTTGTCTAAACTTCTGATACAGTTGTGCTGCGTTTCTACACATAATTTTCTGTGGACCGGATCCACAGTGCTAAGACTTGAACCATGTATTTAATACCATAAAATGGGGTGAATAGGAACAGCGGGGTGAATAGGAACAAAATTTCAAACCCATTTTTCGCATACAACTCGTCAGTAAAACATGTTTTTTAAATGACACTATCGTTTATAAGCAGTTCCTACGTGCAAATATAACAACAGTTTCTCTAAAAGGAGATTTTCTATGAAAATTTTGCGTTGTAAACTTTCTTTCCTATTCACCGCACTGTTCCTATTCACCCCGTTTTATGGTACTGATGTAAAATGAAATCCAATAAACCAGAAGTCTTCTATTATAATGAATTACATCATTTCAGGACTAACTATTCTAAATTAACCAGTGTCTGTGTAAATTCCAAATTTGGCCTACAATGTAACATAACCTACAAAAGTACTGCCAATAAATTCTGTAGTATTTGACTACAGATCGAGAGACCTGTATCAGCTTTTAACCTTGCCATTTTGGCTGGGTTATCATCGAGCTAGTGCACTGGTCTAGGAGGACTGGTGTGCCACATTCTGGCAGGCCAACGTGTCGCCGATACCTGAACAACAAAGGTTTTCAACTTCATGAGGAAGTACGGTCAGCCTGCGGGAGACAGCTATTGCTACAAGGAAAAAAACAGCCCGTGAGAAATGGATCTGATGCGGAGAACATTGAAGGAGCAACACACCGGAAAAAAACAAGTTTAAATCATCATTTGTGAAGGTTGTGTCCAACTTTTAGTATTTCGAATTTGTTAAGAAAATAACTAGTTACATTCACAATGAAAATCAAGTTAGTTGGAAAACAAAATCAAAAATTTTTCTTTATTTCATGATGGTAACAATAGAATTATATTTAACAGGTAATAGTGCGAAGTTAAAAGTGGTGTAAAATACAAAACTTTCATGGAAGTTAATTTTAATCTTGGTGTGAATTGTATTTGACGTAAAGTTAATAGTTTTAATATGTTGAAAATTTTCTGTTACTTTAAATTTCATTGTGGCAGAGTGGAGAATTTGTATTTTTTATTTTGCTAATTGTTAACCTTGACATTTGAAAATTTTGTAGTCAAAATGTCTGAGGGGGACTCTGGTTTTAGGGGTTTTTCTGCAGAGGATGTAGACTGTAGGAAGGATGAGGAGAATACAGAATCAAGGGATCAAGTTCATAGGTCAAATAAGGGAAACAAAAATTAACTTACACTAATATTAGAATTACTTAAGGATCAGTTTTCAAATTTTTGGGCTGAACAGGATGAAAGATTTGCTGAGTTTAGGGAAGAGATGAAGGAGAGGTGGGGTGTTGTCAGCGAGGGTTTAAAGCAAAGAGTTGTGCAGTGTGAGGGTGAGGTACAGAATGTAGCGAGCAAAGTACGTACAGGCAAGTGAAAATGTAATTAAACATTGTGAGGTTAGAACAAAACTTGTTGAACAAAATTATCAGAAATTACAAACTGTTGTAGAAAACATCCAAGCTCAGCAACATAGGTTACAAGATAATGTCAATAGGCAAGAGGAAAAAATTTCAACAAATGAAAAATAAATCGAACAGTGTTGGATTCAAATTCACGAAAATGTTAGGAACATACAGGATGTTTAGAGGCAGGTGCAGGAGGCAGAAAGTAATTTTGAACAAAATGTAGAAAAACTATTTTATCAGAGTCCAGCCATTGGTCAGCATCTGGAGAATATTAAAGGAGAGGTGAAGGAATTGCAGAACAAATGTAAACAAAACTTTGAAGAAAATTTTAAGCAGTATTGTAGGCAGGGCTATGGCCTAACAGGAAACCATAGTACATTAACTTCTGATGATATTTTGACTTTTGAGAGAACAGTACCAAAATGTTATGGAGACAACTGAGGGCCTAACCCTAGACAATCCATACACAAATGTGAGAGAGCGCTAAATTCTCTGAGGAGATTAGAGGAACAAAAAGTACAGCTGTTTGTCAGTCAGTTAAGGGGCGATGCAGCCCAGTGGGCAGAAGCAATAACAGCTTTTTTGCAGAAGTACTGGGGAATCTACATACAAGATGACTTGTTACAGAATATATTTACAGGCTAATACAGACCACACAGTGGGTCTATGGCAAATTACGTACAACAACTACATTTACAGACCAGGTATTTGGATCAGGGAATGACAGAAGAAATGTTTATTTCACATATAACACATTATTTTTCATGGGAAATCCAAAACTGTATTTTAGGGAGTAGTCCTAAAAATGTTGACGATTTGATTACACTGCTAGAAGCTATTGATAGGAGAAATGAGAGGGAAGAGGGATTGAGAAGGAGAGAATGAGATGATAGGGACAGAGGTCAAGGAAAATACAGAGCAAATAATCAAGAAAGGGATGAGCAAAGGAAGAGGGTAATAGAGATAGGCTTGGAGGGAATCATGAGGACAATAAGGGAGTAGAGTACAGGATGATCGAAGGCAAGGTAGGGATGATCACAGACTGGCTAGGAATAATCACAGGAATGAAAGAGATGAGCTAAAATTAAGGGAACCAGATTTATACTTGTAGAAAAGGGGGACTGTGCCCTGAATGCCTATTGCATTCAAATAAGAAAATTCCAAATTATGATAATGAGATCCAAACAGAATCTGGAATCTTACTTGAAGAAAATCAGCCAGAAGCAAGGATGGTTCAGGAAAAAAGGGGTTTATGTCTGTACCTTGAAGGGTGTTTTATGTCTGGAGGGAAAAATTTTAAGATGCTTGCTGATTCAGGGAATGAGGTAACTGCTATGTCTGAAAATTGTTTGTTTGAAAGATTTAGAAAAGTATGGGTTAAACATAATTGCCACACTACCAGTATCTAATGTATCTGTGGTAGGAGACACAGAAACTCTAAATTAAAATGTTAAGAAGCTAGTTATTTTAGAGATAAAGGTTGCAGGTAAAGTAATAGGCATTACGTTTTTAATTGTAAGAGGTTTAAGTGTTGACATTGTGTTAGGAGCAGATTGGCTACAGGAACAGGAGGTAATCATAAATTATTCTGAGCATTATGTAGAAGTAGCAGGAGAAAAAATCACGTATGGGAGGACAGAGAATTCTGCCTTTTCGTATAATTTGAAAATCATTATTTGAAGGAGATGATAATAATGGTATTGCATTAGTTTTTTTTTTTTTTTTTTTTTTTGAGAAAAAATTTTGTACACAAGATGAATTGAGTTAAATAGACTTCAAAGGGGGCATAAATGAGGAAAAGCAGAAAATTAAGGAAATTTTACAAGGGGAACATAAAGCATTTGCAAATTTTCCAGGATTGAGTTGTAGGTATGAATGTACACTTGAGGTGAGGGACCACAAACCTTTTGTTCAAAGACCATATCCAGTAGCATATACCTTGCGACCTGCAGTTGAGCAAGAGATACAAAATATGACTGATATTGATGTTATAGAAAGGCACAGCTCAGACTACATATCTGTATCCCATTGTGGTAGTTACTAAGAAAACTGAATTTGGGGGGGGGGGTTAGATTATGCCTTGATGCTCGCCGGCTGAACAAAATTCTAGTGCCTGACAGAGAATCATCTAAACCAATGGACAAAATGTTTATAAAAAAAAATTTAAGGATCCAAAAATTTCTCGAAAACTGACTTAGTTGCTTCCTATTGGCAGGTACCTTTAGTAAAGTCATCCAGATCTTAACTGCTTTTTTCCCACCAAGGTGAAACATATTCAGACCTGCCAACTTCCAAAGAGTCCTATTAGTAAGATTTTCAAAATATTTAAAATTTGACGTAAATCAAATGTGGCATTTCAAGTGCCGTGTATGATTAACTGCTATTAAAAAATAATTGTATTAATAATATTGGCCTGCAAAGCTACTTACATTAAAACTGAACACACAAATATTTTTAATATACTATAAAATGATTTGCCACCATTGCTTACATCATGCCGTGCGCTGACACACACGCATCTGTCAGCGACCGTTCGCACATCGCAGCGGTGCCACAGTAATGGTATTAACACGCCAGATATAGGGACACACCCAACTCAGCAAGCCGACCGACGGCGACAATTAGAGGGCTACATTAATATCGCCACGAGGGTAATACTACAGAACAAAAGGAAGTAAAAGGAGCCACCACAAAACCATGCTCAGGCAACACACACACCTGTAGCACCCATCGAGGAGCCCGGGCATTGGTCGTTTCTGTGGGCATTGAGCAGCTGCTGTACATAACGTGTTCAATTGCCGAGACACCAAGGTATGGAAACAGTGTGACGTTGGGGAAATATGGGATGAGTGCAGCCACATTTCGGAAGGGTCAACGGCCCTAATAACACCAACTTTGTCGCGAGACACTGGAAATAGCAAAGTTAGGAAATCACCTGAAAGTATCAAGGAGAGGTTCGCTCGAGTCGCCACCGCGACTCAGGGTGATAACTGAATGGAGCGATAACCGGCGCCGAGAGCGCCAAGTGTTTGTGTGTAAATTCAAAATAACCCAATACATAATCTCTTGTAGTGCAACTAACAAAGTTGAACTGGTGCTTTGCCCTCAGTTGTACTGGGGTGATTTTAAATTGTTTGTGAACTCAACTGGTTGGTTTCGTCATGTTACGGAATGGGACTCTGTTTGGAAGCGTGCGGGAATGCGTTGCCGCCCGTCGGAACTCTTCGGCTATCTTCGGCTGTCTTCGGCTCCCTCCCGTCCCCTTCCCCCTTCCCTGTTGCCTAGGCCGGCCGCCTAGCTCTCGACGTCAGTTTGATCCTGGTCGCCCTTCTGTGCTCTGCTTTTCCGTTCGCACTCGTCGGGGCCTCGTCGGCTGTTCTTCGATACGTTGGTGAGTTAGTTTTCTTTGGTCAGGTTCACAGAAGTTTGTGCCTGGGCCTTCCGCCCTGTCTTATCAGCTGCGTGATTTCCCTGTCGCGAGTACAGTAATTGTATCAGGAGCCGACGGGGCATCAACGGGTTGCTTCTCCTGTTTGACCTGCGCGAGCTTTAACCTTTTTGATTGCCGCTTTAGTTTGTTTTTTTTTTTTCTAATGAACTTAATGGCCCTTCTGGCATCTTTTATATCGAGTGTTTGTAACTTGAAAACAAATTTACAAGAACCCTGAGTTAAATAAACACTGTTGTGTATTGTTTGAATTTTTGTTTGTATTTATCAAATTTTAGTATTTTCCGTCACTCGGGATATTCAAACCCGTTGTTATATGTGCCTTGATGGAACAAAGTGTTATGTGAATTAAGGCCAGCCTGAACTTTGAGAGACAGATTAACAAGACAACCGGGACGGTAGGCCGTTTAAATAAATTTCCCTACAGAAATCAGCCTTTTTATGTAAATCAATCAGTGCTCTTCTTTTTAAGACAATATTATAGCATCAGTAGTTATTGTGTCAACTTAATAGTGTTTTGTGTATTTGCTATTTAACTCGCATGCGTGGAAGCGGAGAGCGATAATTTTTTCACGCCCTTTCTCGCCTTGTGCGAGGGAGAGCGCCATGTTGAAGTCAGTCTTGTTCCGGGCGTGAGGGATGACGGCCACGCGATGCCGCGGTTCCTGGGCCTTCGAGTTCGTACTGCATCCATCAAGTAAGGGCAATAGTAACTTCATTTAATCTCTTTAGTACAGAACTATACGTAATCCAACCAAGTGACGTACCCAGGAGCAGTGCCGCCCCAACCTTGTAGACTCACAGATCGCCCCAGGATTTATGTTCACTTTAGTGTTATAGTCGCGCAGTACCGCGGTTCACAGTGTTCGCCACCACCAGGCGTCGAGAGAGGGATCCGCATAACGTACGCGAGTCCATGTTGTTTTACGTTTCGGGAACAATAAACTAAGTCCAGGCGTACGTTTTGTGTTATTTCGAGCGTTGCCCCGTCCGAGCATTTCGGGGAACTAGACCCTTCCTGTTAAAACCAGCACCTTGTGGGAGGACTCAAAGGGACGCAGCCACACGGGCGGTAGACCTATGCCCCAGTAGCAGCCGGCAGTCCACGGAAAGTTGGGATGGAGAGCCCAACACTCGCTTAGTGCCCTGGTAATGGTACTGAGGCACCTACTTTTCCCTTTGGCCTCGCCACCGACACGTCAATCATAAAACACAGAAAACTAATTGGGAAATAAACTGCTGAATGTTATAGCACTTTGTTGTATCAGAATAAAATACAACTACTACAACTCTAAATATTTATTGAAACATTTACACAAACCTATGTACTTGGTTAGGTGTTGTAGATTAATTTTTAATTTTATTTTTCCACACATACGGCCATTTTAATATTACCTGGTTGTTAATATCCAGAACCGCACAGTTCCGTGTTTTCTGACGATTGTGTGAACACAGCATGCTGGGTAAACACAGCATGAGGTTATATTTTCACGTCTTAAATTTTATTTATATTCCTACGTTTTGCGAACGCTAAATACGCAACTGTTGATAGAGGAAGCACCTGACCTCAAATCTACCGTCAAAATAATTAATTAAAAGTTTGTAAACTGCCTAAAATAATTGTTTACATACCGAATGTCGCCAGGCTACACATACGCGACGAGATAAAACTTTCTTATGACTTTAGTCTCTTCACATTTTCCAGAGCCACGTTTTTTTAAATTAGTACGCGCAAATAGTCAATATGAAAGGCAAATAGGGAAAATTCCTACAAAAAGTTTTTAATATTTACCTGATTCTTCCGAATTATTTCGGCACTAAATGCAGCCAGGGAAAGCAATAGCTCCGTGAACATTGTAATTTTCGAATTATTCAACCTTAAAAATGCCATATTTTCCAACGCCGCCACAAACATTGAAAACGCATTCTTATTGGCTAACACATTTATGACGTAGTCTTACTTGTTTTGGTTAGCCACCGCACGCCAGGCACTATTGTATGTATTGGAATTTTTCAACGACTTGCTAAACTAATAAAATTTAGTGAACCCGGTTACGTAAAAGTTAATTCAGGGAATTAATTCACTCGTTGTTTGGGCATGCGTGGTTGTAGATTTGGTAGCCAACTACGAAGATTTATTTCACTTAAGTTGATTTTACAGGAGTGAAGACAGCAATGAATTAGTAGGCCTAGCTCTCACTCACACATTGAGACGTTTTAGTTATAGGTTTGAGTTTATGTAAATCTAATTTAAATTCTAGAGAGATAATAACTTACTACGAATTCAGTTTAATGTTTCAGATCCGATATATAATCGTAAGGTTAGGTTTGAAAGGTCAGACGAACGAAGTTCACATGAGTACAAAAAGTGAACCTGTCGAGTTAATATTTGGAATGCGTTTAACCAAACCTGGCACAGACCACGATCGATCATTCTGGTTGCACGTGATGGTAAAATAATGTGGCTGATCAATTATTTTATTGCAAGTACATTTTTTTCTCTCAGTTATTTTTACGTTTCTCGTGAACGGCATTGGGACAGCGGTGCAGCCATCTCTGGGCAAGTTTCACAAGACTCCGCCCATCCCTCGAATTATCGGCGAATCACGGGGCCTTGAACTCGCCTATTGGCTAATGACGTTGCCGCAGCCAGTGGAACAGCCAAAACACTACAGCTGCAGAGAATTCATTTCGCAAAATGCACGCTTCTGACCGCAATTATTAACTTAAAAGAACTTATTTACATTATGCTATTCGTGTCATGTTGTACACAATGCAGCATTACATACGTAAACTGTATTTTTGTCGTTAATAGCAGACTATTAGGTCTCTTCTTGAAATTTAAACCATTGAGTTCGCCTTGATTTATCAAACGGCGCTAAAGTTAAGACTTTATTCCGAGTAAATAGCATTTTATTGCTGCATAAACAAACTACTATTCACATTTATATGTACTCTTCGGAGTTCAAACCATATTCAATTTTACCGCGTAAACTACTTTATTTAACACAATTTCACTATTTGAACGTACGTTGTCGTCGTTTGTGTGTTACGTTACATTAATATGTACAGTATCGTAACGTCACAGAGAAATCATCATTGCGGTTCACGTTTTTGCCGCGCAAAACAGACTGCTCATTTCATTTAAGTTTTTATAGAGTTATACAGACACAATGAAAGAAAGTATGGTACCGTTGTTCATTAAATTAAACGCACTTTTAAATAAAAATTTAATAAAAAATAGGTAATTTCCCTATTGGATTCACAGAATCCAAAAAAATGCGTACCCAACAACCAACGCTATTTTGAAAACAACAGACTGTCGAAACAACAAGATGTGACCTGACCGGCTCGACTATGCAGTTAGAGTTATAATCGAGAAACAAATATGGTACAATGACTACAGATGTAGTACAATTATTCCCAAAAGTACGGTATCATCTTCTTACTTCGTTAATTACAACATGATAACTCAGTATACAGTACGATACACGTACCATAAATACAATATTCAAATTACTCAAGGTAGCACGGCGTTGGAAATTGTGCGATTTCGTCCGCACACAGAAATTCCGTAAATTTTTTAGATACGTCCGTAAAACCTTAATATCTCGAGATTTCCGTACAAATTACGGACAATCCGTAAAAGTTGGTAGGTCTGCATATTGTTTCAAAAGATTACAGTTTGGTTTAAATGTTTCAGTAAGCCATTTCATTCGGGCTTAGAAGTTTTAGGGGCAGAAATGTTAGAATCAGTCACAGTATATGTGGATGACATTCTTATTGCAACCAAAACATTTCAGGAACATTGTGAGTTTTTGCAGTCAGTACTCACTAAATTACAAATAGGAGGTATAACAGCGAGCATTACTTAGTCAGAATTTTTGAAGGAAGAAATTACTTATTTAGGTAATTTAGTAAGTGCTGAGGGAATAAGAGTGGATCCTAGCAGAATTCAAGTTATACAAGTGAGCTGGGTGGCTGGTCAGGATTGGGTCCTTAATGGTAGGTTTGGTTGGTTGGATGTGTTTGTTTTTGGTTTTCTTTTTACGGTTTGCTAGATTTCGGTCTGATTATTTTGGTTTGGTTTCCCTTTTCTTTGAGGACGTCTGTCGGCCGAGGTTTGTTTTGCTTCTCCCTGTCTGTAGTGCTTCAGTCTTGGTGTGTTCACCTTTCTGGTCAACTGGGGGCGTGTTGGGTAGTTATCTTGGGGCATCTTGAGTCGCTCCTTCAGTCGGGTCTACCCCTCTAACGGCCGTGGAGGGGCGGCCTTGATAGGAGGGGTGTCTCAGGGATCTCGGCTGGGAGAAGGGGTAAATAGGGGGGAGGATAAGTTTTGCTTGGTAGGAGGAGGGTGCGAGCGGTCCTCATTCGGGCAAGGTGAGTTGAATGAGGAGGTTAACTGGCAAGGTGGACGATTTGTGAGTGCGTGATCCGACGAAGTCGCGGCGCCAATGGTATTTGACTCGGAAAGATTCTTCGTCTTTTCTGAAGGGGTGATCGCCCTATTGCTCTTGGGCTTAACAGGGCTTAACAAGAGGTTTGGATGGCCCGTTCGCAGCCGAGGTATGTGACTGGCGATCAGTGGTCGCCGAGAATCTGATGAAGTGGTGAGTCGTCCCGATTTTCGCTTTTCCTGGTGTGGGGAGCATGGCTCTTTGGATGAGGATCCCTGCCAGAATACTTGGTTTCGAAGTAGTCGGGGAAATGCGACTCGTGAAACTTACGAGTCATCTGGAAATTGCCCATTGCGACATCGTCGGAGACTTTTAAAACTTTGACCAAGCCGGTCGGAAACCAAAATTGGGTGCACAGAGTTGGTTCGTGATTGGGGAGGAGAGGTGTTTGCATTTTGGAACAGACGGTACTGAATTTGAAAGACTTCGAGTCGTCTGTGTAGGAGGGTAATGTGTTTAACCCCTGCGGATTAGTACCGTATGTTAGGGTAGTGTTCGACTCTGGTGTACAGTGTGTAAGGGCTTTGCACTTGCATGGGCAAGTTATTTAATGTGTTATTTGAATATACTACGACAGGAAGCCAAGAAGATTACTGACTGTGTGATGGCCTTTTTGGCATGTAGTAGGGCTAAAGCTCCTAGGTCAAGCCTGTAAAATTGACATTTAGTGAAAGGTCTATGTATGGATCTGTGCTTCTGAAAATTAACTGAATTGTGCCGAGAGAGGAATTTATGTATATTATTATTGAATATACTGCTTTAATTTCAAAAAGTATGTGTCGTTTTCTCACTGATCTATTGCTTTCCTGTTGTGATTGCCCCGAGCGTAGGTCATGACGAATGTTTCTTGCTTTTGGTTGGGTTTGGCTCTTAGGAGCATTATGGCGGGAGTTTTGCCGATGGTGCGTAGTTGAGTATTGGGCACCTCTCGCCTTGCTAGTTGGTTCACAAGAATACCCTTATCCTGACAATTGTAATCAACTGAAAGATTGATGGGATTTTTCAATTATTTTCGAAAGTACATTGAGAATTTTAGTAAGATTTGCACACCTTAAGGATTTTGTTGCAGATGGGATGTAGTTGGGAATGGGGTAAAGAACAAAAGGAAGCCAAAAGAACAAAAGGAAGCCTTGAATTGTGCAGGGAAATATTGTTACATCATCTAAACTTGATGAGAAATTTTACATTGCATGTGACGCTTCTGACCAAGCTATAGGGGCAATGCTTTTTCAGATAAATCAGGAAGGAGAGACTGTACCTATTAGTTTGACCAGTAGGGTGTTAAATGTAGCTGAAACCAGGTATACAATTACAGAGAAAGAATTGTTAAGTATTGTATTTGCTTGTTCCAAATTTAGGATTTACATATACGGTAAGGATACTACAGTACTGACTGATCACCTCGTTATGCAATTTACAGTCATGTAAACTTTTACATGGTAGAATTACCAGATGGATTTTGGCATTACAGGAATACTACCTTAGTATCGAGTATGTTCCCGGCAAGACTCAAGATTGTTGCTGATGCACTGTTGAAGAGTAGGACTGACCTTGCTAAAGATAAGACTAGGGAATTTCAAATTAGGAGTTTTAGATAGGAGTTGGATAAAGCAGAAATGTAATTCAGGAAAAATTCAAGGAAAAAGATGGGTATTTAATTCCAGAATATTAATAGAGTAGGTTCTAAGTGGTTGTTATGTATACCTGATACACTCAGAGAGGAGAATAGTAGAGCAATACACCTTGAATGTGGGCATTATGAGTAACAAGAACAGTAAAATATGTTCAAAGATTTTGTGATTTTAGAGATATCTACAGAACTGTTTCAAAAGTTAACAGTAAATGTTTGATGTGTGCACAAACAAAAGTACCAAATAGAAAATGAAAGTATTATGGGACATGTCTTGGCCACTAAGCCTCTTGAGGTTATGTGTGTCAATCTGTCTGGCCCTTTGCCAAAAGGTAAAGGTGGTGTACAATATATTATAGTCTTATTGGATGTATTTTCCAAATTTGTGAAGTTGTATCCTATAAAAAGAGCTACTGCCCAAGTTGTAACTGTAAAGATTATGGACCACTATGTAATTAATGTAGGACAACCTAAGAAAATTATTTCAGATAATGGTCCCCAATTTAGGAGTGATAAATGGAAAACTCTAACAAAAGTATTGGGGATAGAATTGGGGTATACGGCGGTGTACCACCCTGCAGCAAACCCCATGGAATGGGTGATGCGAGAGTTAGGAAGACTGTTTAGGGTTTTCTGCCATGAACATCACAGTCAGTGGGCTGTCCTAGTTGGAGAAGTGGAGAGACTGATCAATTCATGTTGGCATAAAAGCACTGGTGCCACACCTTTTGAAATCATGGGTAAGGGAAAACCAGAAACTGTATTGCAAAATTACGTGTGTTAACCTAATGAAAATGAAGCGGACACCTGTGGCTATGGTAAAGTGCAACAAAGGTTAGAGTTTAAGGCAAGGAAAAGAGGACACACAGGTGGAATAAAACCATTAATAACGGTTAGTATTCAAATAGGTGACAAAGTGTTGCTAGCTACCCACTATCTTTCATCACATTTGGACCAAAACATTAAGAAATTTTTTCGAATTTATGAAGGACCATATGTTATAGAAGGTATTGAGAGACACAATGTGTACAGTGTTAAAGGAGGGAATTGGTATGTTACTTTTTTAAAACCCTGAAAGAAAGCGTAAGGAAATAATTGTTAATTTTTATCATTTTAGATGCCAGTGTGGTGTAGTATTAAGTATGCTGCATATATAATTCTGTTTGAATTTAGAATAAGTACAAGAATTCATACTGTAGCCATAAGAAATAGGTTTCAGTGGCAAGACATGGTACAAATATTGTGGGTTAAGTCAAATTTCGGTAACAACTTGTGGAAATAATACAAAGGAATTTGATTATTTGAGTGCAGAGAAGGAAGTAGTACTGTATATGTAAGTACAGTAATTAGTATTTATAGCATTATTGAGAGTTTTATTTGGTGATTGCTGATAATAATGCTAAGTGATGAATAATATGTGGCATAATACATTTGTGCATAATAGAATGTATGTTTATTGCTTGCATGTTTTGTAAATGTAAAGATTATTGTAATGATGTAATAGAGAACTATGAGGAAACCAAATTTTTCAATGCTTTGGAAGTGTTTTTTGTCATTTCAAGGGTTATTTCAGAGAACATTTGGACTAACATGTTGAAAATGGACTGATATGAGGGTAGGTGTTTATTCATGATGTAGTAATAGGTTGATGTTGTTGGAACACAAATTTTGAACTTTGTCTTTAAGTGGAGTTTGAGCTACATGCACATATAAGAAATGATTTAGTATTACAATCATTGGACATTTGTAGTAAATGATAATCTGTATGTTACCATGTGGCTATTTTTTAGAAATTATGGAATGAAAATAACATAAGGACATTTTGCTTAAAGTTTTGGAATTTTGTATAATGTTCAATAGTTCTAACATATGAACTTTTAAGTAATTAGTATTTGTTCATATTTCTAGTTGAAAATAATTATGCTACAGGGTTATTCTATGTTAGTATATTTTGGTACATCTTTAGTTTTGTCTACAATAAGTGTTAACAGATTGTAATATTGCAATACGGAATTTATCTACATATCTTCTGGTACATTCTGTTTTCAGTGTTATAATCAGGTAGGAACTACTTGGAAAAAAACTTTCAGATTTTTTCCAAGCAGTTGGTGGGGTAATGTAGCATTGCAGGGCAAGGGGTTTTTCATTATTGGTAAATTAGTATTTTATGTAATCTTAATTTTATAATATAATATTTAAAATTGTAACTTTTATTTGAGTAGTCTCGGTTCCAAGAGTAAAGGCCCAGTTCTTTTATTCCCGTATGTTCTAGATTTCAGATAGGGTGTAATGTTGGCTGTTATGGCCAGGTGACCTTGGTAGGAGGCAGTAGCTTTGTTTTTCTTTTCGTGTTCTGGTTGTTTCCATAGGAGCTTTGGCGCTGTTTGCAATTATTGCATAGATTTTAGTTTTGCCTTAGAGGGTTCTAGGTAATGAAACCAATGACGTGGGTCACACCATCAAGAACCAGCCAATGAAAGCACAGCATGTGGCGTCGCTTCACCCTTCGTTCTGGAATGTTTAGACTCCGCCATAGTTAATCAAATTTGTGACGTGAGCCAGTTAGGACGTGCACGGGGATACGGCTCAAATTTTTACATGTAGGCCGTTAGATGCGGAGAGCCAATTTGGTTTTTCATTTTTCTTCGCAGTGTGTGTGTTCAACGTGTGTTAAATTGTCTGACTTTGTCTTGTCTAAACCTCTGATATAGTCGTGCTGCGTTTCTACACATAATTTTCTGTGGACCGGATCCACAGTGCTAAGACTTGAACAGTGTGTTTAATGCCGATGTTAACTGAAATCTAATAAACCAGATATCACGGATTATAATAAGGTACCAGTAGGATATCTACGCAATGTCATTTAACAAGAGTACTGAAGGTGCCAAGAGGACAACTCTGCCATGTTATTTAACCACAGCATTGCTATTACCAGAAGGACATCTCTGCCATGCTATTCAGCTATAGCACTCCAACTTCCAGGAAGGCAAACCCTGCAATTCATTAACCACAGCACTGCTAGTACGTACCAGGAGATCTCTGCTATGTCATTTAACCACAGCATTGCTATTACCAGGAGGACATCTCTGCCATGCTATTTAGCTATAGCACTCCAACTTCCAGGAAGGCAAACCCTGCAATTCATTAACCACAGCACTGCTAGTACATACCAGGAGATCTCTGCTATGTCATTTAACCACAGCATTGCTATTACCAGGAGGACATCTCTGCCATGCTATTTAGCTATAGCACTCCAGCTTCCAGGAAGGCAAACCCTGCAATTCATTAACCACAGCACTGCTAGTACGTATCAGAAGATCTCTGCCATGTCATTTAACCACAGCATTGCTATTACCAGGAGGACATCTCTGCCATGCTATTCAGCTATAGCACTCCAACTTCCAGGAAGGCAAACCCT
>PNEQ01087562.1:0-20726 GCA_003012365.1 Medauroidea extradentata | reverse complement strand
ATCTATTAGGTACAGTTCACCACTTTTTGTAGAGATTATTACCTTATTTAAATCTTATGTTGAAGAGAAAAAAAAACTGATGTGATATTTCATTTACACAAAACACTCGAAGCACAAACACAAGATTGGGAGGACAAACACCAGGCTCCTTGGAGTGCAGAGCCGGGCAGCGGCTCTTTACCATGGGCCACCACTAGGTTCCTCCTAGTTGCCCCCAAATCTCAGGCCTACACCTCAATATGTGACTGAAAGGTGGTCTTAACACTTTGGCAGCTGTATGTAGTATACTGACATGCCTTCTGCGGTTTCAAATCTCCGAAAACAACAAAATTAAGTTCTACTATTGTCCATTACAGTTTAAAAAAAAAATGAACCCAGGAGCATACTCCTACTTAAAGCAAAAAAAGATGGTCTGGTGAGGCCAGTTACTTTACAGTAAGAAGCTGAAATATAAAAAAAGTATTTCAGCTGAAATATTATTGGTACACATCAAATAAGATCGCTTAAAGAAATTCACAGAAGTGTTTGTTTTATGATAATCCGAAATTAAGTGGTGTCTGTGAACTCGAAGACATAATAAAACATGATTAATTAAAAGTTTTTGGGTAGGTTGAGGAGAAAAAGGACAGGGGGGAGGGGTGAGCACTTACACCTTTTATAATATTTTGATAATTTAAATTAAGAATGGAAGTACACAAATAATGACACGTATTTAACAACTGGTTAAAGTAAAATCACAAACAAAATTTATTTCAGCTTAAATACAAATCGCTTGAGAACAATTACCTTTGGGCTTAGGGACAAAGTGTATTGTAAACATTGCCTTCCATACTTTGGTTCTAAATCGTAACATATTGTCCTTGACTGCCACTTCACTGTATTTTACCGGGTTCCTTTGGAACTATGAAATAACGAGTAATTGAAAGTTTTTTAAGCCAAATAATATTTCTTGTAGCCTCGTAGCATACAGGCGCGAGGCACTCTTGTCAATTTTTTTACTCGTTCAATAAGACAAAGGTAATGATTCGAACATTGCAGGGTGACGATTCGTCTGGAAAATCGGGATATTCAGGAATTACCCAGGAATTTTATAAATCTGGAAAAATCCAGGAAAAACCCTTAAATTTGATTTATAATCTGGAATTTTTACTCCGCACTTCATGTGCGCCGATTAGCACACGAGTTGATAACAAAACTACTGTCAGCCCAACAGTCGATAATGTGACTGTGTCTAAGTAAGGTTAATTCTACTACAGGTTAGAAAGAAAATACGTTTTCTTATGGGAGAGCTTGGCACAGGGAAAATTTCTGCCACGAGTTTTGCTTCGATCGCTAAGAGACCAGATAAATACAAAACCGTAGTAAAATTAAATTTAAATAAACGTGGAAATTATATTTGTCATTTAATTTAATTTTAAAGTGAGAAGAAACCAATTACGCATTTTAAATTATCAACTTAATGTAACTTAAAATTCAGGAAAGCTCTGTGATTGGTCAGTTTGATGCATTAGCGATACCAGAGCTCAAGTGGCAGAAATTTTCCCTGTGCCAAACTTATAACATTGATCTTTCTAACCTGTAGTAGAATTAACCTTAGCAAGCGCAGCGCATGGTATCTCTAGCATTTCAATGATAGGTAGTGGAGAATTATGATGAGCGTGCATGTATGTGTGAATGTGAAACGGGAATCGAGGCGGACGGCCAAGTATTTCCGATGATACCCGAATGCTTGCACAGTGTCAGCGGCTAGACATAAATAATTTGACCTTCCTCACACACTATGCAGTTTGAATAACTACTTCCTTATTCTATGGTACTGCTGCATGACCCTGTACTGCTGTAGCGAGTCAAGTTGCTTGTTATTGTTTGGCTATCTTGTGATTTTTATTTAAACAAACTTTTATTTTGTTTTTGACTACGTTAACTGTTTTCTGTAGGCAGGAGCGTATTCTATTTACGTTTCTGCTTGTTGCATTTTTTTTTGTGTAAAGAATTTTGCTTCTACTTATTTCCGTTTTGTTTTCTAATGTCGCCTGTCGGTGTTGGTTGGTAGTATGTTACGCATTTGCAGCTGAGCAATGTTTGTTTTGAAAGTGTTAACAACGAACTGTTGAAAGTAGGCCTACTTCAAACGTTAATTGGCCTAGGATATTAATGCACTTTTAGCGTCAAGTTTTCTGGGAATATACTGGCATTAAGAATGGCCAACGAGGCCACACAGGCAAGTCTTCTTTTCAAGATCAGTGGCTCAATGAACCTGGAGCACAGACTACTGTGTCAGGTCGATGGGGTGACAAATACTCCGCATCATGTTCTCTGTGTCATAATAAAGTTTTCTCGTCATCAATGGGAAGGATTGCTATTACAAGTCATATGCGAGGAAGTAAACACATTGATAGGTGCAAGAATAGCCAAAGCTCTAACATAGGGACGTTTTTCTCATCGGCTGAAAGTTCGTCTGTATCCGTTTCAACTAGTGAAGTGTCTGCGACTCAGACTTCTAGCTCCAGTTCAACAACTACTGTTTCAGCTGTAACCAGTGTTGGGTGCAAGCCCCAGCATTTTCTTGAAGCAACAGGTAAACCAGCCAATCTTCAAAGGTATATGCTCAATGATGAGCTTACAAAAGCTGAAGTGATGTGGACAATGCAGTGTGTGATGACTCACAAATCTATGCGAAGTGCTGCTTCAGATGTTGGTCTCTTTTTTTAAATGTTTCCTGACAGTCAGATTGCTGGGAAGATGAAGATGGAGAAATATAAAATTTCCTATACTATTGTTTTTGGGTTAGCACCATATTTCAGGCAAGGGCTTACGCAGTTGTGTAAGACAAACTTTGTTGTTGTAGGTTTCGACGAATCCTTAAATAAAGTAAGCCAGCGACAGCAAATGGACGTTAAAGTTCGTTTTTGGGACAATGTCAAAGGTGAGGTGTCTGTGCGCTAATTTACATCAGCTTTCTTAGATCGTTCTAGAGCAGTATATCTTTTAGAAGCATTCCAAAAAGCAATTACACCATTGGGCTTGAAGAAAATTTTGCTGATTTCCATGGACGGCCCAAATGTCAATTTTAAATTTTTAAAAGATCTGAAGCAGACATTGAAAACTGATGAAAATGATCCTGTACCAGTTGATATTGGAACATGTGGCCTTCATAATATGCACTGTGCCTTCAAAGCTGGTGTAAATGGTACCGGGTGGAATATAGTGCAGTTTTTGAGAGCACTATACAATGTTTTCAAGAATGTTCCAGCCCGACGAGCACAGTTTGTGTCAATCACTGGCTGTAAAATGTTTCCTCTCAAGTTATGTGCCGTACGTTGGCTAGAGAATACAAGTGCTGCTCAAAGGGCTATCGATATTTTGCAGCATGTCATTGTTTATGTCGAGACTGTTGCAAAAGAAAAGCTGGAGCCATCTAGCGATAGTTTCCACATTTTGAAAACAAAAGTGAAGGATCCTTTGCTGGGATCTCAATTAGCATTCTTCAGAACCATTGCTTCAGATTGTGAACCATTTTTAACAGAATTCCAATCAGACTGGCCTCTTGTGCCATTTCTACACAATGCTCTGAACTCAATCGTCCAAAATATCATGGGAAGATTTGTGAAGCCAACTTCAATCAAAATGTCAACAGATGTTGAAGATGAGGACAAACTTCTCCCAGTCAAGAAAATTGACTTAGGCTTCAGTACAAATGCAGCTCTACGAAAATGCAGTGGGGTTAAAGAGATTGAGATTTTGAAGTTTCAAAATGACTGCAAAAAAGGCTTACAGAAATTTGTAAAGAAGATGATGACACGATCACCACTGAAATTTAGACTTACCAAAGCATTGTCATGTTTTGATCCAGCTGTAGCCATAGATGAGATTGGTAGTAAGCGGCTTCAAGATCTGCTCACCATACTTGTTGACAACAACTGGGTAGATGGCACAACTGCTGATAGAGCAGTGCAACAGTATAAGCAGATGTGCCTAAAAAAGAGTAAGAACGCTTTTCGCCAGTTTGTTAGGACCAGAAACCGTGTAGATAACTTTTGGAAAACACTCCTCCAAGCTGTTAATACTGAGACAGATGTTCTGACAAAAGTGCTCAAAATAGTGCTTATAATGTAACATGGTAACGCACGTGTTGAGAGAGGATTTTCTCTCAATTCAGATTGTCTCATAGACAACATGAAAGAAGAAACACTTATAGCTCACAGGTGTGTTTATGATGCTGTTACAAATTTAGGTGGTGTGCAAGCAGTGACATTGTCAAAGCCCATTATCCATGCTGCTCGTAATGCTCATGCACGTTTCACAGAAGCCCAACAGGAACGTAAAAAAGCTATGTCAGTGCAGTTGGAAGAAGCTAATCGTCGTAAACAAAGTGATTTGGCTGTAAAGGAGCTACAAGCCAAAAAGCGTGAAATATTAGAAGCTGTACGAGCAAATGCTTGTAAAATTGATGATGAACTTGCAGGTTAAAAAAAAAAGTAAAGTTTTAAGTTGTGTGTTGCTGTTCTTGGAAAAGACTGTAAATTGTACCTGATGATTTTATGTAAGTACCAATTTTTTTGTTTTTACATTCCATTGTTATTGGGTGTGGCTTTTCTTTCCCAGTCAATTATGAGAAAAGTAGTGCAGTGTATGTATTTTTTTGTTTTGTTTTAATTCATTTCAGTATTTCCAGAAGGACTAATTAATTGTGTTTGATATTAGTATTTACTCTTTCATATTAGTATGTGGTAACAGGTGTGGTTGATTTATTTTTATACTTTTTATGCAATTTTTGACAATGAAGAATATAATAGTGTTGTAGGATGTTAATGAAATGACCCTGGAAAAATTTTAATTTGCATCTGGAAATTCTGGAATTACCCAGGAATTTCCATTTGGGTTTTGAGTAGACACCCTGCATTGTCAAAATCACCCGAATATAACGAATTTCTTCTTGTAAATGCGACAAGTTATTTGCAAAACTCTATAAATGGTATTAACCAAAAATGTCTGAAACGCCTATCAATAACAATCCAGACGATGGGTCAACCTACTACTAGCGCTCGTAGTTCGCAAGCTGCCGCGAGCTTCACTAAGCGCACACGGCCAAGCATTGCGAAAGATAGGCAGATGCCAGACCTAACTATATGACCATGATCTGAACTAAAATTCTCAAAGTTTCATATGTACGTAATGTATATCAACTGAGTTGGGCCACGACGAAACAGAAAAGAAATAGATTTGGCCTTAATTATATTAACATAAACTTTAATTGATTGAATATTATTTATTTACCTTCCCTATGATCTTATCTCTGTCCCCCCCCCCCCCATGGTTTCTGTGGTATCTGAGAGTGGTGACCTAACTGGCGGGCACCTTGGCGCAAAATAGCGTACCACAGATACACTGCGCACTCTGCTCCGTTGTCTTCTTTTCCTTTCACAGTACAGTGAACCCTCGATAACTCTGACTAAAAGGGGGGAGAAGCTGTCCGAGTTACGATTTGTCAGTGTTATCGAGGGGTGTCCGGGGTGGTGAGGTAATCAGTCATTAATCACAAGAAACGTGAAGAAATTAGTACGCTATCATGTCTACAAACAAAAGATGCTGCAGTAAATACTGTTTTGTACATAACTATCGTATCAAGTTACGGGAGGGCCGCCATGCAATGGGAAAATTAACGCTAACGTGGAGGACTATAAAAGACTGTCAAACAATGTGGGCAGTCAGATCTTTATTATTTTTTTAAGCTGCTACTACTGGCTGATCCTTTTTTTATCTCTGTGCTGGAAGATGGCACTACGCACCATTTATCACATAAAAGTTTTCGTCTGGCTGGAGACAGCCAATGTGCGTGCACGTGTGAGAGATAAGAAATGATCGTTGGAGATAAGCTAGGGAGGTTGTGAGCGGAAGTAGTCAAGGTCCTGTACAGTCTCATGCAACAGAACACCGCACGTGACCACACACATCTCACACAAGATGTTTACATTGAAAAATACCTTACGTCCGTATGTCACAGCGTAGGGGCAGCAGCCAGCTGCTAGCCTGATAGTTATTCTTCCCTCCTACAAAGTTACAAAGGTACAAAAATAATTTTCTTCGTATACACGAATAAATAAGGTACTGTAATTAACAATCCTTCTGGGTCACTGTAAATATGTGAACACATTTTAACGCTACTAATTTTAAAATTTAATTTTATGTATGTAAATTGCATCATAGAACACATAATTTACATCTTTACTCTTACACAAATTGTCATATTATAAAGCAATAAAATTTTAATCATGGTCTACAGAGTTACCGTATTTACTTGCGTAATCGCCGCATATTTTTAACCAAATTTTAGACCCCATAAATAGGGTGCAGCTATTATAAGGAGTTTTCAAAAAAATTACCATCTACATTTTTTTGGTGTAGAATATAACAAATGTACATTTTTTCTATATTTACTCGTTCATAACGTGAACATTTCTTCTAAAATAAAGAGAAAGATTTTGTCGGTGTACATTAAACATGGAAAAATTAAAACTACCAAATCGTGTTAATCCATTCACGTGCGTCACTCAATGAAAATCGTTTAAAATTATCCTGCATAAGACGTTTACATTTTACGGTCCATTACATGTACGCTACTATTTCCTGTGAAGTAGTTTATAAACAAATCCGATTCACGCTTAAAATGTTACAACTCTCCAGACGCCGTTTCATTATCAACAGAGCATCATCAACCAGCGAGCGTGACTCATCGTGTCCGGCTTGGGCGTGGATGTTGTGTTGTTTTTTCACCACCCACATCGACTCTTGAAAACATTGTTGTTAAAGGGACGTAAAACCTTCTCACCAATTTTTTTACATCGCAGTGTGAAGCAATGCTTTTTAATTTTTCTTTAATGTCCGGAACAATTTGTTTTGCAACCCTGAATTCATTGCACATACCAAAACAAAATAATTTTCCGTTTATGTATCATTGTAACCCGTAGTTACCGTCATTTCACAAGCACCAAGCTGAAATGTTTGTGTAGGACACACGTGTGTGCCTGGCTCGCAGGACGAAGAGAGAGGAAAGATAAAGAAGTGAGAGGTCGGCCTGCTGCGTTGCATCTTTACTCGCGCGTCGCACGCCTCGCTAGCAACATTTCATCACACGGAACTTGTCAGATATTTACTGTGGGATTATTAATGGCAAAGTAGCGATGGACGACTACGTTTTAAAGTTTAATACAGTTCTAAATATAATATGATGAATTTAAATCCAGCAGAAACGATTTTTTATGTTTTTTAACCAAAAAATAATTAATTAAAAATTATTAATTTTTTTAAAAATTCTGTCCGAGTTATCCGAAGTCCGGGACATTGAGGTCCGAGTTATCGAGGGTTCACTGTACTATGCCAGTATTGATAGTGTTATGATAATTGTAATGAATTAGAATGAAAACTTGGTCATTGTCTTTCATGAATAGGTGGTTTGATGTTGTGTTCTCATTAGTGTGTTCTTATTAATTTTTGTAGTCTTTATGTCTACAGGAAAGCCTTTGACCAGTTGGATCCAGAAACTATCCAAGTCAAGTCTGGCGTTCATGTTAAGTGAAGCTGGGGTGAGCTATGCTAAGCCAGACTCTACTTATACGCTTCGGGAGAATGCTCGTGCCCTTGTTCTTAAGTAACCTGCGGGAATTGGTGAGCCCAGAAATTCTATTTTTAAACATGTTCGTCAACTGCCTGATAAATTAGTAATTCCTTCTCTGAATAGTTTAGCTCGTCATCTGGTGATAACATTTTTGATAGAGTTGGCAAAGTTAATAAACTTCAACATTTGTGACAGTACAGTATTGTATGCGGCTGTTTTTGCTAATGTACCCGAACAATTGCAATCTACGATTAGTTCAGCTATTAATGAAGGATGGGACTTTTCCACATTAAAAACAAAAATACTAGGTGTAGCTTGTTCTCATCTTAACCTTAGTCCGTTAAGACTGCAAATAACTTAACATCATTAGAAATTTGGGGAATCTACGAGAGATTTCGTACTAGGTGTCATCAGGAAGGTCGCTATATTAGGGTTGCCTTGTGATGAAGAGTATTTAGCTTGTGTGTTATTTCACAATATGTTACCAGAGAATATGTTTTTTTTGTGCATTCTACACTGCCAAAATCACTTAATGAGTTATTAGAGTTGGTAACCAAGTTTGAAATGGTTAAGACTGATTGTTTCTTGGGATTTTCAAAAGGAAATCAGACAGTAGTAAAAGGTTCTAGGAAGTGTAACATTTGCCATAAAACCAATTATAATTCTGAGCAGTGTTTCTTTCGAGAGAAGGAGGGAAAATCTCGAAACACTAAGAAACAAATTCAGCAGGTTGAGAAGGTAAATTCACAGGTTAGGTTAGGAGAGGCTTCATGCTCAGATAAGAAAGAGGTAGTTCCTGGAACTGTGTCTCCAGTAAAATATAATAAGTTAGTTGTTTGCTTTTACTGTAATCAGTTGGGTCATACGAAGTTTCAGTGTCCTGTAAAGAGTAAGACCTACGGAATTCGTGTAGTAAATCATATGTCTTCTAAGTTAAAGTCTGGATTAATGTTTGCCCCTGTAAAAATAATATTCCTCCACTTATTGATTCTGGTGCTTCATCATTATTAATGCATCATGATTTGTGTAATACCTTGTTGCGTTCCCTCCCAGTAGGGTGTGTTAAACTATGTAAGGGACCTCAGATTTCTTCTTCATTAGCAGATGGAGGGATTATAAATACTGCTGTAATTGCTACACTGAAAATTAAAATAGACTGTTTTAGTTGGAAAATTGGTTTTCACTTTGTAAAATCTTGTCTCATAATATGATTTTGGGATTAGATTTTTTGGAAAAGACCCGTGACATGTTGGATTTTGGAAACCAGAGTTTATGTTTTCAGTTTTCACCTCAAGTAAAAATCTCGTTACACCATCAACAATTCAATGCTAGCCAGTTATTAGTTAGTTGTTTGATAGAGGAACAACAGGAGAAAATAAAGAACCTTCAGGATAATTATTCTCATGTCATTACAAATAAGATGGGACATTTTACAGAGACTTCTATACAGTTGAAGACGAAAGATCATGAGCCTGTAAGTTCTGTTCCGTATCGGATTTCAGCACCAAAAATTAAAGCCTTTAAAGACATAATAACTGAATTATTCTCTCAAAAGATAATAGAGGAATCAGATAGTGTGTATGCTCCAGGTAAATACAGGCTTTTGTGTGATTACCAGCACGTGAACACTCATATTTTTCATGACCCTTACCGATTGCCATTCAATATTTAGGGAAGGCTAAATATTTTACAATATTTGATTTGAATTCTGCTTTTCATCAGTGTGAACTGCGTGTAGATTCTTGGGCTCCTTTAGCATTCTGTACACCGTGGGGTTTATATCAGTGGACGAGATTACCCATGGGAGTTAATGTTGGGCCTCAGGCTATGTCACGGATCGTTCAGAAGGTACTTGGGAAATTCCAATATGATTTCGTATTTACGTACATCGATGACGTATGTGTGTATAGTAATTCTTTTGAAGAGCATTTGCATCATGTAGGATTAGTGTTGAAAATCTTAGGTGAGGCAGGTTTTACTGTAAATCCTGATAAAATTTCTTGGGCTGAAAAACATGTGAGATATTTAGGATTCATAATCAGTGAAGGGAAATTACAGACTGATCCTGAGAAGGTTCAGGGGATAGTAAACTTTCCAGTCCCTCAAAATTTAAAGGCAGTCCGGAGATTTTTGTGAATGGCTGGTATCTATGCATGCTTTATTCCAGATTTTGCACACATAGCCAGACCATTAAATAAGTTGAAAAGGAAAGGGGTTGAATTTGTGTGGGGGGGATGATGAGATGAAATCTTTTGAGAAATTGAAGGAAAAGTTAATTACACAACTCTGCAGTTGCCCGATTTTGATAATAATTTACATCTTTAAGTTAACACAAGTAGTACTGCATGAGGAGCTGTGTTAAATCAAAAGATAGATGGAGTTTTGGCTCCTGTTGCCTATGCGAGTAGACTTTTAACTGTGTCAGAAAAAAAATTTCCGCTTATGAAAAGGAATGCTTAGCATGTATATTTGGGACGGAACGATTTGCGGAGTACATAGAGACCAGTGTTTTTGAACTTTATACAGACAATCAAGCATTAAGTTGGTTACTTACTTCAGGTAAACCTGTAGGAAGGATTGCACGGTGGCTTATTAGGCTATCACAATTTAAATTTAATGTTCATCATATTAAGGGAGTAGATAATCTTGTAGCTGACTGTTTGTCACTTATGTATCATGATCAGGATCAGTACGATGTTGAGGGAGAAATTACCATGGTGTCTGAAATAATTTGTTATTATAAAGATGTGAGAGAAAATATGCATTTTCAAGTTAATGGTGATCTAGACTTTTTGTAAAGCTTCCTGAGTTTCAGGAGAAGGGTGAGGAATGTGTAAATATTAGGAAGGATAATCTCCAAGGAAGGTCAAAATATATTTTACACAAAGGTCTCATAGGAGAAATTACTAAAAAGAAATAATTTAGGGTATATGTACCTTCTGATATGAGGCGTATGATTTATGAATATCATAATTCATATTTTGGAGGAAATTTGGGACAGGACAAAACTCATGTTGATCAGGTAAAAAAAAGTATATTGATGTTTAGTAAGCTCGTCATCTCTCCGTCGCCCTGGCGACGTTAAATCCAGTGAGTTATGGTTGTGAATTATGGCATCTCATAAAACTTTGGGGGTAGATTTTTTTTATAGGGGTGTCTGGTTCATGTCACTGGATCTCATATTTTAATTTTTTTGTTTCTCCTCTGCACCACCTGCAAGAATTCTGGATGTTTACTGTTTGTTCTGCTGAGATAGACACCTGTTGGAGTTGCTGTCCGAGTTCTGCAGATACTCCAGATGAGAGTGGCCAACTCATCTCCAGCCTCCTGTTTAAAACTTGGATCAGCCTGCACATATAGATTTCTTTTCTTCTCAAGAGGGGGAGAGTGAAACACACTTTCACCTAATTCAATTGTATCTACGGCATGGAAAATTTTCGCAGCCCACCAGTTGACTGATCCGTATGCTTTGCTGTGTGTTATTGATTATACTGGAATTTAGTGTGTGCACATGGATGAATTGGTCGCTGATGTAATTGGAAACTTAACTTGTGTTGTACAGGAAAATTATTTTCTCGTTTCGCCTGGCGAAGAAATGTTTGAATAGCACGCCACGCACTACGTCTGCTCTGCTGCATTCTCAAGACCAACTACGCTATGTCCCGTGGATGACGTGGGCTGACTTGCCCTGGATGGTGATTGGCTGTGGGAGCAGCGAATAGCTGGCCAGGATTCGGCAGTGATGTGCTCTCTTGTGGCCTTTTTCTTAAGTTGCAGCTGTTACGTCATACATAGAGGGCAGTGTTTCGAGCGCTGTGCAAATGCAAGATCTGGCCTATTTTGAAACGTTCGCCACTTCAAGTTCCGGCGCTGGTGGTCTTCTCCCACCTTAGACTTGTTGATGTCATCAGTTTGGGCAGGGGTGTATAAATACAGGGTTTTTGTGAGAGTGAACCAGAGATGACGAGGCTTAAAATAAGTTAAGTATGGATATTAGAACTTAAGACTATGACTATTGTTTGAGTAGGATTTATGCCAGTTTGGGGGCGCTATTCTAATCTTGTAGTAATGTTAGTCGTTAATTTTGCTGTTAACTTATTTTTCCGGATAGATGACATAGGGTTTTCTTGCACGGAGATGCCATGATTTGAGGGCATATATATTGTTGCCCATAGTAAATTACCTTTTTTTTTTTAAGATTGTTGCCATATTGGCCTTTATAAAAATTACTGATAAATTCATGGAAAAGGAAGCATATTTGCCATATTAAACGTACGAATCTGTACTAAAATTCTCAAGGTGATATATTGTTTTTTATAAATCAAATTATTTATTCTAATTAAATAAGTAGTTTAAAAAACTGTATTAAGGTGTCATGTTGGCTTTATAAATTGTATCTTATTTGTTCACATAATAAATTAACATTGTCGCCATATTGATTATTTGGAGTTTCATATGTATGTAATGTATATTAACTGAGTTGGGCCACGACAAAAAAGAAAATAAATATATTTGACCTTAATTATATTAACACAAACCTAAATTGATTGAATATTATTATTTATTTATTGTTCTATATGATCATATCTCTGTTTTTTTTCCATCATGGTTTCTGTGGTATCTGAAAGTGGTGACTAACTGGTGGGCACCTTTGAGCAAAACAGCGTACAACAGATCTACAAAAAAAAAAAAATTATATATAACAGGACACCTTTTTGACTTTATTACATTCATACTCTTGACAATTAAAAAATTCTAAAATTACTATACATGTATGAAATTATATTTAAAATATATGAACTATCAGAACATCAATGCCAATGCACAACGACAATACAGGCAGTGGCACAGGAATAGGGGTACAGGTGTACATTGTACTTTCAAATTTTGAGAGTGGGGTACAATATATCATTTGTACTCCCCCTAAATTTGTGTCATTGAAAAGCAGTTTAAATACAAAATATGAGAACTTTTCATATTTGTTATTAATTTTAGTGACTACGTATCCCTACCCGCACAATACTGTCAATATCAAAATATATCCTTCAGACTACGGTGCAAATTTACACCCACCACGGGGGAAAATTAAGAGCGGAGGTTATAACTTATATTCAGACCACCTTATGCATAAAGGGAGAACTGCTTTCAGACTTCAATGAGTTTTATCATTGTAAATGTGAACACAGTGTTTAGGAGGGTGTAGTACATAATTCAACGCTAAAAGCATTAATCTATAACTGTAGGTTTCTTGAAGCCAATTTGTGAAATTTAAACAATAACAATCCTAGACAATAGTTTTATCCAACGTTTTAAACAAAATTGTTTCCAGTGTTAGGAACTTCTGAGGCACAATCTCTGAAGCCGGATCCTCGTGCATTTAACTGTGGCGCAAGAGATCAAGAGATCAAGCGTAACAAATTAGTAATTATGGATAAATTATTACTAATAAAGTTAGCAAATACCATTATCTAGGATTGTCAATGCATATTTTGTCGATATTGGCTTCGAAAAAAGAGTAGGAATCAATTGATGTTTTCATAGTCTATTTATCTACCACGCACTCTTAATAGAGAATGATGAATTGAACTCCAGGCCGCCTGCTCCATGTAACGTCAAAAGTATTCATGATAACAAATACAATAAATAAAATATTCATTCTCTAGATACATAAAGGTTGTGCAACAATACATCTTGATAGAATTGCAGAATGTAACCACGGTTTAAATCATTTATCGCTGGTCGTACTTGCTTTTGGATTGTCTGTCTTGAAAGTTAACAAACTAACTTCCCCCTCCCCCTGATTTTTAAAGTATTTTATCCAGTAAATAATGCTTGTAAGTAAGATTTCTGCCACTGTGTGAAATGTTCAGCCAATTCCCCACTTTACTTAAATTTATATAAAAAATATTTTTTTTTTCTTAATTAAATTTAAATCTTTAATAACTTTAATTCCGTATTGGTTCATCAGGTGTTCAGGATGATACTACAGGATTCAGTTATTTAGTAATTGAGGACATGAGTAACTTAAATTATCCTTTCAAAATTTAAATATGAAATAGTCGGGAATTTTAAAGTAGAGTTTTTTGTTCACTTTCCTGGCTTGGTTGGTTTCAAATTGACCACAGTAAAATTTTAATTATTTTTGTTGATATAACTTTTTTTTTTCTATAATTTTTGAGTTTTGGCAATTTTTAGTAGTAATTAAATTTTTCCTGGTGAAGTGAGTAACTTCTTGCATTGTAAGCTTCTTCAGGTTGTAGGATTTCTGGCGTCAACGTTGTGATTGATCGCTTGCGTCATGGAATTTCTTTATGACATAGGTTGTTGATGCACATTGGTCAGCTGTCATAGGGTGTTGTTTAGGGTATTGCGCTGCGAAAGTAGCTCCGCTGTTGCATACCCTTTGTCCCCAATTAATGTATTTGTATTAATATTGTTTATTATTTTTATGTAAAACCTATAGATTCAATTTTTGAAGCCCGTGTTATATTTTTAAGTGTAATTTTGCAGTTTTTGGTAAATTTTGGATTCTGTTGTATCACTCCGGGAGGCGTGCTTATTAGTTACCATGTCTGTTGAAGCTTGATCAGTCGGGCAGAGATGGCAGAAGAAAAACTGTCGTGTCGTGGCACTGTGGAGAAGTGGGGCTGGTGGAAGAAGCCAAGATGGCATAGTTAACTGCAAAGGATAGACACAGACTAAGTTTTTTTTACATTCATCTTTATTTGTGTTGTCTTTTGGGACTTTTATCAGGTGTTGGGAAGATGTAAGGGATATTATATCCTCTGGGAGAGTACTGTAACTACTTCTTTGAGTTCTTTTCGCTCGTTACAAATACTCAGGAATTAGCACTGAAACAAAATCGGACATGGTGGTAGCACAACCTCGACATTATTGTTGTATATTACCAGAATTGAACTTTAGATCCTGTGGTGCACTAGCAGTGAGAATTGATGTCAATAGAATATTGTAACTATGATCTGATTCACAGTGAAATAAACCAGTATGAGCAAAACTTGCTTTCAGTACAATAACCTCAAACTTTCTGCCTACGTGCCGAGTCCATAAATAAACACCAGCAATAAACATAAATAAGCGAGTGGCGAGAGACATCGCACTCATCACATCTAGTGGCCGGGGAACATTGCAGCCCAGCTACAACCGTACATTGTATATATAGGTTCAAATATGGCTTAAATACCACCAATTTACACCTAGAAACTGAAATTTTCCCGGGGGAGGACCCCCGCACCCCCATGTGTGGTTACGGCCCTGGTACCAAAAGGACAATAATGTTAACATACCTTCCCCCTTAAAAAGTACTTAGATCCACGACTCTGTGTATCCCCTCCAATTCAAATACGTTCCAGCACCCCTGAATATACATACCGTATTTGTCGGCATATAGGACGACCCCGCATATTAGACGAGTCATGGTTTTGAAGGTACAAAATCTTTAAAAAAAGTAAATTACCGGTACTATTTTTGAAATTCCCGACAGAAAGATATTTTTTTCCTTTGCCTGAAACGTTAAAAATTTAGTTTTTATATTTTCAATGCATTTATTACCAGCATTTAAACATCATAATAGACACATAAACGAATAACATTGACTACTACTGCCCCCCGCGCGCCCAAGAGCCAAGGAAATGCACGGAGGCGGCTGGTGATATCTTCATTTGCCGGCAGGTGTGCGTGACTTGGCAACGCCGGACAGAGGTACGCCGTGCACATGGCAACGCCAGGCAACAACAGCTGCTTGCAAGGTCATCGCATTCCTGTGCGCTGTTGTCCGCCAGCCTAGCACTAGATGGTAGACATATGAATGTGTGGTACGATATCTAGATCCTCGTTTTTTCCGCCCGAGCAACACAAGAGTCTTGTACTTGTGAGACAAAGGATGAAAACATGCGGACCTAGATCTTCGTTTTCTCCGCCCGAGAGTTGTAGGCTGGCGAGACAAAGTATCTCGGCACGAGCTCGCATCGATCGCTGCTTCGCTGCGAGGAAGTGTCCTTTATTATGAATGACGCTCATCAAAATTTCGTACCGTAAATTTTATTAAAACAAACGGGGCACTCGTTTTCATTTATGACGAAAAACGCAATTCCTTGAAACACCATACAACTCCACAGCTTAGCTTTCAAACGATTTTTGGCTACCAAAAATTTTTGCACCCTCATATAGGAAGAGTAGCAATTTTTGAGGGCCAAAAATATGTAAAAATTGCCGGCAAATACGGTGTGTATATATATATATATATATATATATAACACAAATAACAGAAAAACAAAATGATTGCAAACATTTTAGCTGCAATTGACAGTAATTTCCAGTGACTGTTTCATACTGGAATTCTCTTTTTCACAACACGAAATCAACTGTTCTTGGTTCAGGATATAATGAATTAATTTGTGACCATGGTTCTAATGCTCTTAATTGCAAATCAATGTTGTCAAATAACTTGTAAAATGTTACTGTAGTATGAGAAATAATTTTTATATGAATGTTGTACTGTCCTTGTGAAATCACAACAACAAGAAGAAAAAAAAAAGTTTTATTATTAATGTACCTGAGTTGCTGAAGCATTCAAATATATGTTTGTTCCTGTAATCACTAAATTATTTTCAAGATGGTTCAGTATTTGCCATCTGCACTTCTTTGTACTGGTTTGCGAATTCTGTTGGTTCTGCACCATACATCTATAAAAGAAAAATAATGACAACAATTTTTTTTAAAATCTACAACCACTGCATTGGTGATATTAACAAGTCCCATACTTACCGCACATGCAAACTTAAGTATCTTGCTTAACGACACTTCTAGGCGTGCTCTCTCTCCCCAGGACACTGTGAATTTTTGAGGATCACTATCAGGCACTGCACGATATTCCAAGTACATCTGGAACACATATTCCTAGGGATGGGGAGGGGATAGGTAAGGGGGGAGGGGGGGAAGAAGAAAAAAATACACTTACAGATTTGAATTACCATGCATGTTTGGTGGCTATGTTATGCAACAGCACAGGCACCATTTTACTACTCTGAAAAAGTGAGAGTGTGAAATTACCTTGTAGTGATACACTAGACAACCTATTTTATAATACAATACTTACGGTGCCATTCATCACATTCATAAAATTGCTACAACCTATTTTATAATACAATACTTACGGTGCCATTCATCACATTCATAAAATTGCTACAGACCTATTTTGCCCCTCATTCCATCACCAAATATTAAAACTTCAATTTTTCTGCAAAGTACCATTAGTCACGTACCAATTTCCATAGTGCTTTATGGGAAATTTACTCATATAATAATCAAAACCAAAATTTATAAAGATAAACAGAAATATTCCGATCAAAAGTATGTGTACCTATGATATTATCAACCCTTGTTCCAAAAAATTAGATCACTGAGCACAGAGTGCCTTCTCGCGATCGCACAGTCTGACATCCCGTAGCGTTTAATCGAAAAATAAAGCAAGTGATAGTTAAAATATAAATTAATATCAATAGACAGATGTCTTACAATTAAAAGCATACCTCTAAATGGTAGATATCACTGACATTTGCCCCAAAAAATGAAAAGTTCCTGAGTGCCTTCTCATGAGCGCAAAGTCGGTTTTTAATTTTTTTTGCAAAAAACCAGACAATAAATTAATAAAATAATAATTTACACAGATAGTCAGAACAAAAATGTGAAAGTAGTAGCTAAAATCTCCTGTTGTCACAAACAGAAATTTTAATGCACTGGTATGCACATACTAGGCGCGCATTTGTAGCTGGCACAATGCCTACCGGAGTAAGAAGTAACAAACAGACATATTTATTAATTTTGCTGTTTTATATAACTTCAATATTCACTCAAGTATGGTCAAAACAATACCTGGGCATTTGTTACCAAGTTTAAAAAATCTACTAATTATTGTGTGCAAACATGGGAAGAAGTAGCGTATAGAGCAGATACGTAGAGCAACTACATGACACAGTTTATATTGTCCAAAGGGTTAGCGGCCAATTTTTTTTGGAACTTTGCATTTTTTCATAAAAAAGGTGGCAGTTGGCAGAATTGTTTTTTGGACCTTCCTGGTATTTCTAGAAAGAGCGCCAATCAATATTTGTGTGTGGTGGGTTGGGGAGGGGTTTGTTCGCAAACATTAAAAAATGTACACTCGACCCCCGATTTTACGAACCCTGGATTTAACGAAGGTAGCGATTCTACGAATAGAATCTCAGGAACCCTCAAAAAATAACAAAATTATATGACAAAAAAAATTGTAAGGAATTACGTTGACAATGAATAAAACATACTGAATCTAATTCATGGCATTAAAATATGAATTGTAGAGTTGCAGTTATTACTCGGTAAGTCGCGATATTAAAAATAAAAAAAAAAAAATAGCGAAAATCCGTTAAAAAATGCGGCAGTGACAGTTTGACAACCGTGCGGCCGCGGCGCCTGTGCCAAGCCGGCCGGCCTGTCTCCAACTACGACGTATTAGTATCTATATTGAGGTCGTACTATAGACGCAAAGTTCCAGCGCATGCGCATATGCTCATGTAACTATAGAACAGCCTCCTTCTAGGCTGTTTCACCACGTCTTATATCTCTCTCGTCTCGCCCGAATGAGTTTTTTTTTACACAAACCCTATAAATAATAGCGTGATATTTTTCTTTATCGCGTTAACACCATACAGACTTAAAACAATTAACTTGACGCATAATTTGCTTAAACAATGCGTTACTGCGTGTTGTAAAACGTGAGGTTTCACAAGTGAGCACGATAATAGCGCTACATATTTTCCAAGTGTAGAAACATTTGTCTCCGGGTATGTCTAACTTGGAAAATAGACGTTCGTGTATTACGTAATCCCGGAACTCCTAATTTATTTTTACCGCATATACTGACTGTGAAAGTGATTATTTTCAATCACTTATACATGTAATTCTCGATGATTTTAGGTAAGAACGTCACAAAATGGCGTTTTTGGAACAATGTCGGTATATGCTACGGTGTCGCTATCTATCAGTCATCTTGTGAACGTTCGTACAGTTGCGCTATCTGTCCGCTCTGCACGCTACTAGTATCTACGTTCTCGTACAATTCATCAATCATCAACAACGTCGAGGGAATGTTTTTACGTTAATTTATATAAAACTGCGCAATGAATAAATACATCCGCTTATTCCTTCTTTCTTTGGTGAATAATTTACAAGGGCATTTTACTAGCAAGGAATGCCTACTTTTTTTCCCATTAAACACTACGCAAATCAGGCTATTCGCTCGTGAGAAGGCACTCGACAGCTCGATCTTCTCTTTTTTTTAGGACAAAGGTCGATCATATCTATTCTTTAGCAGTGTTCTTTTGATCGTAAGACGTCTGCCTATTGGTATAAATTTATATTTAAACTATCACTTGCGTTATTTTTCCGTTAAATGCTACGGAAGTCTGTCTATTCGCTCGAGAGAAGACACTCGGAATATCGATTTTCTCATTTTTTTTAGGAAAAGGATTGGTCATATCTATTGTTTAGCAGTGTTTTTTTGATCGTAAGACGTCTGACTATTGGTATAAATTTATATTTAAACTATCACTTGCGTTATTTTTCCGTTAAATGCTACGGGAGTCGGGCTATTCGCTCGAGAGAAAACACTCGGAATCTCCTTTTCTCATTTTTTTTGGGACAAGAGTCGGTCATATCTACCGCTCAACAGTGTGACGTCTGGCTACTGATATCAACTTATGTTTACATCATTACGTTAATTAATTTCCCGCAAAGTGCTACGGAAGTCGGGGCCTAGAGACACTTTGCAGAAAAAATGCAATTTTAAAATTTTCGGTTAAGGTTGGGGGGGGGGGGGAAATAAGCCGCTATCGAATTTACGAAGGTAGCGATTTTACGAACGCGATGAGAGGAACCGTGAGTATTCGTAAAATCGGGGGTCTAGTGTAATTATGCACTCTTTGAAAACGCAATACGTCGTAAACCATGCATCGTACAGAAAAAGGTAAGGGACAAGATATATGTTTACAACTTATTGTTTAACAAAATTGTTCCCTACACTTCTTTTCGTATCTCTAATGGTTTCTGTAATATTCATAAAAATACTGCAAATTGGTATGCATTTGAGTGTGTGTCATCTTTCTGACGCCCTATAACTTAACTGTGCACTTCACAGAAAATATAAAAGAAACAAAAATGTTAGGAACTAGATAAAATACAAAAAGTTATCTTGCATATTTTCCCGCATCACTTTTGGTTTAGATACATTAGAGAGACTGTTTGAAACTGTGTTCATGTTGTCTAATGACGACTTTTCGCAGACAGGCTTGGGTTGCTAGAGTTAAGTCAGTTAATCAGATGCATGTAGCCACACAGAAGTACACTTACGAGTTACTCTGCGACAGATTATTGTTGTGATATATGCTAGGTTGATTGTTTAAAGCATATTTGTGTGTACAGTTACAATGTTCAAGAATTGAGTGACCGGAGAAGTGCTGTTGTTGTGGTAGGTATCGTATAGGGTAATGCACTCAACCTTCGACAAGGACAAGGTGATCCCTCAAAATGAGGTTACAAGAAGTACGGAGAAAAACGGTCGCCCGTTGCTTGCTGCATCGAGATTCTGTTAAGAACTAATTCGCTGGAGCTGCCAAGAGTGTAGTGCAGGGGTTCTCAAACTTTTTGACACTGCGACCCCCTTTTGAGACCTAGTATTTCGGCGACCCCCCTATTTTGAAATATAAACAAAAATGAAAAAAAAAAAAAAAACACTATTGGCTAAGTTTTATCCATAAAAATACTATTAACTAGTTATTAGATACTTGTAAAAATAAATACAAATTGTTGTCACTTACTGCAACCCTCTGTCGAGCGGTTTAAGGTAAAATAACTCACTTCGATGCACGAACAAGGACAAAGAAATGATGACTCATGGGGCCTAGAATAGACTGCAGGCACAGCTGTTTGCGTGCGCACTCTCTGCCAGCCGGTGCCCGGCAGACGACACGACAGTCTGGCTTCTTGAGTCGATCACTCAACACTGTGTGTACTTTGTGAGTAGTATTGCGAGCAAATACAGTTGGAAAAGTAGCAATGGATA